>JAANSK020287790.1:0-10645 GCA_011763485.2 Isoetes engelmannii | reverse complement strand
TTGTCAAGCTTCTAAGGTAGCTGGACCGTTGGAAAAGTGACCTTTATACGCCCCTGATTTGCTATTTTGAGCAAAATGAGAATGTACGGATTCTCAAATTAATGAATTCGTGCATACTACTACAAATAGGTAGAAATGGCACAAAAGTCACGTTTATGCTCCGCCTTTTTGCGGAGCATAAACGTTACTTTTGTGCCATTTATGCAAATCTATGACGTTTATGCTCATCAAATGGCACAAAACTGATGGTTACGCTCCGCAAATAGGAAGAGCATAAATGTCACTTTTGCGTCATTTCTACCTATTTTTGTAGTAGTGAATGGGCTCCTTTTGAAGATAAGATTGATCAATATAACTCACCATGTGATTAATCTCTTGTTGATAAAAATTACATTTGACTTCCCAGTCCCATGCCGGCTATAGCAATGTGTGCGCCTTATCAATCATCAAAACACGTAGATCAGTTTCAGTATCTAGTATATGGGAGATCATCCATTTGTACATCCCATTGGGACGCCCATCGGCACAACTGACTATACCATCCATCATGGCTTTGTTGATGAGACTCTGCAAGAGCTTGGGTAGGTAGGCGACCAACATCCATCTGTCTGACACGCAAATAATAGCTGAGGGTTTGGAAGCAATATCTCAATTTTAAGAGGATACAATCCTATCTCAGCAAACAACATTTCGTAAGGAGTCTGGGACTTCACCCCTAGTTCATCTAAGAGAAATCTCTTTTGTAATTTTGTTCAATTGCCGTCCACTTTGCTCGACTTAACCCGGGTGTCCAAGCCATGTTTTGTGGAGTGTAGGCCAATAGGTCAACATCATCAGCATATATGAGTTGACGAATCATGTGGTGCATGAGCTGAGCGTCTCTCCCCCCAGTTGAGCAAGCCAATCTTCCAATTGATCAATATACAGGTCAAAGAGCATCGGGGCAGCCCTGGCGCACTCCAATACTACTGACAACAGGTTGCCATGACGGTGTCAGACGACCTGAGCATACCTCACATAGCCTATATATTGCATTTTGCAAGTCGACTGGAGTCCCCAGCTGCCTCAATCTGTCCCACAACTTGTCCCTAGGTACAATGTCGAAAACTTTTGCAAACTCCACAAAACAACAGTATAGATCTTGCCGGCGGTTCTCGCTATCTTCAATCAGGGTTCGCAGAGTGAAAATATGGTCAATGGTGGAATGTCTGGATCAGGACTCTGCTTGTGTGGTGGCTGTTGTCTGTGAGATGCACATGAGGAGTGTGACAACATTATATGTCGTGACGGGCCATCAGATGCTTGTTTGTTCTGGTGTCTTGCAGGCCTATGATCCTTTGAAGTAGCCAGATCATGTGGATGCTTGTCAATAGGGGCATGAGTAGACGTTGTAGGAGGTTGGGAAGCCTGCACTCCCTGCATCTGAGATCTTAGCTCTTGTAGGAGCTTCTGTTGTTTTGCCACATGGAGGCCCTTGCGCTACTGAGCAACTGAGGTACGCAGCCCTTGTACCTCTATGTTCCAACCACTGAAGTTTGGAGGCCCGTTCTGCATCCCTAGTTGAGGAGGTTTCCTACCAACAACTGATCTTGGTCTGGAAGGCTGTCATCTCTTCAACCTCTATGTGAAGTTGTGCCAGGAGTGCCCGAATCTCCTGCTCATAATATTCTCTTGCGCAAAACATGGTGTCAATGCGAGAGGACAGAGTGTCCAGACTCGTCTGGAGATCTGCAAGCCTTGCCCTATCTTGTTGCCTTTTAGAGTGTGCTAAGCGAAGGCCATCCTCAAGCTGTTATATGCGAAAATAAAAATGAGCAAACTAGAATCTGAACTGATCCTAATCAGGTTAGAGAGAGTAAATGAATCCAATAAAAAGCAAGAGTGCAGATCCCATTACAATATGATCTTGAAATATGCTCTTTTGGACCCAAAAATCTTCAGCAAACATGGCCATATCATGCAGTAATAGAAAGCCTTAAAAAGAGCTTTCGAACGCAAAAAAGATCAGCGAAAATGGAGTCATGGATCTTGAGTTATGATAAAAAGTAGCTTACTGTCAAAACTGAGCATGGCAAAAAAGGGTACCCGAATGAAAAAAAGTGCAAAAAACAGATACCTAGCTTGATAGATTAGGGCCCAATCATATACCAATCTGAGGATCTCTGCACGAGCGTTCCAACGAGCCTAGGATCATCTGACTCTGACATACAAAGCTCAAGTTATGAGCTTGGGAACAATTGCCATGCTTTTGCTCCTCTCTCTAGCGCTAAGGAAACTTAACACAAATATTCAAATATGTTCTAAAAGATGGGCCTAGAAAACGCTCATATGTGACCTTCATATTTTATGTGCTTTTTATAGAACCACTATGCAGATTAGAAAATAGGTGTGAACTTTTTACTTACTAGCAACACTTGCTACTCAATACTAGTTCCATGAATCCTTTAAATCAAATACTTTATAATATATTCCACACAAAAAAACAAAGAAATTCTTAAAGGTGAATATCTATTTTGTCTTCTCTATTAGCTTCTGCAATTGTTTGGAGACCATTTTATAACATAAAGTTTTTAAGGGTTTAGTGGTGTATTTGTATATGACTTCCGTATAAAGTTGACGTCATCAATTGGGTTTTGGGATTTTTGGATGGGCAAGTTTCTTATTCTAGAGCTATGCAGTGGCAATCTGCTTGTGGACGCGTGGATGATATGGCGCTTTGCCTCTGGAGACGACAAGGAGACGGATTAGGGCGGCAGATTCTTTCTCCATGGCATCTGGTTGTCCAGTGGCAGTTAGGCGAGTCTTTGTTTAAATTGCGGCCTCATAGGTTGAAAGCAAGCCCCAGTTCTTTCTGCATACCTGTTTGCAGGCACCTTGAGCATCCCATCTTTGATTTCATTATTGATGTTGGGCTTGTCTGATTGTCTTCTGTCAAATAACAACATGAAGAAGGCAGCTAGGTCTAAGAAGCATGTTCTGCCTTCTGAAGCTAATTTTTCTTGTATATGTT
This sequence comes from Isoetes engelmannii, assembly GCA_011763485.2. Taxonomy (NCBI): domain Eukaryota; kingdom Viridiplantae; phylum Streptophyta; class Lycopodiopsida; order Isoetales; family Isoetaceae; genus Isoetes; species Isoetes engelmannii. The sequence goes on along the minus strand of JAANSK020287790.1, from coordinate 7,635 downwards.
TTATTAAGGTAATGAAAAGGGTAAGAGTAAGGGGAAAGGTAAACCGAGGGATGAGGATGAGGGGTCTAGTTTGCTTGATGTTAGTCTCACATTGGTTTATGCTGAGATGGATGTGCCAATGAAGATGTTTGATGGTGTAGTTGATTTCATGAAGAAGGAGAGTGTTGCAGGGGCTATTGCCCTTGAAAGGGGATCTGCACTTGATCCTTTGCATTTCCAAGGAGTCTTGAGAAGCACCCTTAAGACTCCTAGAGATGGTGCCATCAAGAGGTTCTTTGGCTGGGGAACTCAAAAGCCCGCTAGTGTTTGTTAATTTGTAAGGCCCTAAAAACTACTGTTAACATTGACTCCCAATCAATGTTATACAAAGGACCAACGCTCTATGGATCAGCATCTGGCAGGTAGCAGGAAAGATCGTGCCAAGGGAAGCAAGGCACGCAGTCGAACACGATAATACAAAGGGCTGCTCCCACGATTTTGGGCACGACACGACCCTGGCCACGCACACACACATGATAGTCAACACGGCCACGATCACGATCCTGGGCACGAATTTTGGCATGACTTTAGGCACGGCCATGAGCATGTCTAGCAGTTAGAGGTCCTTTTCACTGCAACAATATTCTGTTATCCGCAAATTGAGACCCCTGTTTAGATCCAACAACTTTCAGTTAGTTGGTGAGTGGGCAATCATGTCGCCATCATCAGACCACGATCCAGTGATCTATAAAAGGCCCCACTCCAGATTGAAGAAGGGTCCAAGATTTTGATCACCCTTAGTTGCCGACTCTCTTGGTCCATATTTTCACCTTCAGATTATTGATTGCCCTTTATCTCTTGTTCACATGTTATTATCTTCAGACTTGGTGTATTCTTCCATTTGGATTCAAATGAAGTTATTGATTACCTTCCTAAGCTTGTTTAAAGTGTTGCAAAATTTAGTAAATGTGCATGTTCTTGAGATCTCAGATTTATTAAGTGTGCTGAGTTGTTCATAAGCGTTCAGAGTTTGTTTGATGCATGTGCCCTAGTTGCAAAATTTCTTTCATCTGTCTTGAAATCCTGCGTGACACTAAGCAGGCTGATCCCTTGAGAGATCACTAAATCTAGTGAATCTGCTCAAAACAAATCAGCCCGAACCCCGGCCACTTAACAACTACTAGAATGCATTGTATATAGAGACGTGTTGGATATTGCCTAAAGGATTTTGGCAAGCTTCATTTTAAAGTGTGCATGTATAATATCACTGAGAAGCAGATCAAGATGGGCAAAGACCTATGTCTTTTGCATGGGGTTGATGGCCTCAAAAGTGTTATGGTCTTGGACAATAAGAACCTGCTAACCTGCTGCATCAGACCCATAAGTATCATGGGAGGAAACAATTGTCTGCACCGTTTATAGAATGTTGAGGACGGCAAAATTTATATTGTCTAGCCAGTGGATACTCCCCACTAATTGTGCTTTCATTTCAGAACATCGAGTGAAGGCAGCCTGGAGATTGACTCTCAATCCATTACAGGCCATGCGTAGTGATGTTCGTTGTCTCATTTTTAACATCCCTATAGGTATGCAGCTCGTTGAACGAATGGGTAAGGCGAGGAAGAGGTATTATGATGAAGCTTGTAGCCCTTTGACAGAGATGAGGTTGGACCTGACATAGGCATGGAGGGAACCTCCGAGCAGCCTGACTATAGTCCTTTGGAGTGTGTTGATTACACTATGGCAATGAATTGATGACAGTTTTATTGTTTTCCTATCTAGTTGTCCTTGTTTTTGTTCTGTTTCAGATTGCCATACTCATGGTGTTGAAAGGGTGTTGTTGCAGAGTATGCTTGTGCCAATGCTTCTGAGCCAACCGTGGAGAATGGTCCATAAGAATTTGTGGCCACATTCACTCCTCCTAAAAGGCCTCCTATACCTGCACTTCATAGTGTCCCTTCCATTGCCAACCTCATAGCCAATGGCATCCCACGTGCTGTTATGGATTCTGCTGATGCCGAACGTTCCCATGTAGCCTCTAAATTGCTGACTTGCATTGTAAACATCAATATACTTGTTGAATCGTGGCTGCTTCCGTGCGCTGGCTGCGTGTTCAGCTTGGGCGTCTCTTTCACGACCCGGAGGAGACCATAGGGGCTATTGAGTGGGATGAGGTGATGTCACAATAAGGGAGAGACAAGCTTTGAGATGCCATATGCATTTGGCAAGAGCTTTGTTGCTGAGGGAGTTGACACATCTAGACCATTGGCGAAGAAGGCATGCACAGGCCTTGAACATCACCACCAACTGAATCTATTTAGTGCTTTGAGAATGTGAACTCGTAACGTCAAGTTCTTTTTGTAACTTGTTATATGTAGCATGTGTGATTGTATTTATGAAAAGTTGAAAAGACAAAACAGAAAACATGATTAAAAAAAAAACCTGCATTGGCATTCGTGTCATTGAGCATTGCATGGGACTCATCCCTTGGCATAATGTAGGGCCCTTTGGGGCATGGCATGATGCCAAGTGAAGCATTTTGGGACCGATTGAAGTCTGTGGGGTTCAAATCCCCATGCTTCATCTTCTGTGACAACATGCTCTCTTGCCAGGTATGCCTATTCTTATGTTGGTTCATGGAGTCTCCGTATTTTGCTCAATGTGTAGAAGTGTTAAATGTGCAGGCAGTCCCACTCTCACATATCATGTAATGTGTTGTTGCTATGTTGCAGCACATATGTTGTGCTTCTAATGTAGGCATCCCACACCCACATCTCATGCAGTGTGCTGCTGTTGTGTTGTAGCATACATGCTGTGCATTTCATGCAGGCAGTCCACTTCCACATGTTATGGAGCGTGCTGCTTTTGTATTACACCATATGTATTATGCTTCTGCTGATGCAAACAGTTTGCTTTTCGTGGTGTGCATAGGTCAGTATATAGGGATGGCTTATTGCAGGCCGATTATGATCATACCTCTTTTCTGTTGCAGGTCTGTTGGCTTATTGCAGGTTGATTATGATCATACCTCTTTTCTGTTGCAGGTCTGTTTGAGCATGCTGGTAAAGGATCACGCCTGATATTCTGGTGTTGTAATCCAGCACATGCCTTCTGTACTTGTTTTTTTAGATATGTGAATTGAGCTCCCTGGTTTATGGCAGGGCTGCCCGACTTATGGAACTGGAGCACACTTGATGTGCTTGTATCTGTTGTTGTAATCCAGCACGTCTTATGTATTTGTTGTTCTACATATAAGCACAATTTCATTAAATTTGGATAATACCTTGATTTGTGGACTTTTCATGGAGGACTTTCTTTTATGACATGATTATTCCACTAATATACATTCCCTGCGAGCGCTGCATATGCCTGGGCAACAAGCACTGGAATCTTCACGGTGTTGGGTAGCTTCTTCTTGTTGGTAGAGCTCCAACCGTAATCGATGGTGTCCAACTCGATGCGGTCACTAGCGGTCGTCGGCCTCCATCTCTTCTTCCATCAGTTGACGTAATTGGCCGGGAACACCTATTCCGCATAAGGATCGGCTCCCACCATGTGACTTGGATAGTCTCAAAGTTATGCTTCTTTTCATCCATTTGGGGGCCTTCTGTGGCGTACCCCACCCAAGTCGGACAAAGTACATCGTCAGGTCGGACCAACACAAACATGCCCTTTTTCAAGTCAGTGTATGGATTGAATTCTGGGGTGGGTTTAATCCCTCCATGGACCAACATAGGCAGGAGCCTTGCTTGCAATAGGCTCGACTACTGCTACCACATCAGGTCTGCCTGGTTAGTGGCCAAAAATCATCATACACGCCTTTAGCACCCGTGATTTGACCTAATTGCTGCAACAGCTCCATCCAATAGTCAATCGTTGATGTAAACTGTTGAGAATATCTTGCTGTCTCTGGACTGCCCCTATTATCAGTCGAGCATATTACCCAGTGTAGGATGTGTTTATGGATACTATTTCGGAGCTAACCAAGCTCTTTCACCGACTTTCTAGGTGCTAGTAATTTAGGACTGCCAACGGACATCAACAGTTTACCGTCTTCCCCTTCCTTCCACATTCTTATGCCAGCATCAGGTAGCCAGTCCACGAAAGTAGGGCGGGCCTTGTGATACATGACAGGCCAGTCCCCATTCATAGCAAACTTGAAAGTTAGAGGATTGGTGTGACCAGTCAATCTGTCATCCCCATCGGGAATGTACCCTTCAATGAAGCCTTTCCAGTCCGGCACCTTGTCAACAAGGTAATGTATTGGAGCATTAAGGTTGCACGCGTAAAACTCATAGAGCAACTCAGACAGAGTTAGCACTTCTGCTAACTTAAGATGAGATGAGAAGTTGCCAAATAAGGCATCAATATCCTCGTGCGTGTGGCAATACATCATGCAACCCACCTCAATCTCTTCAAAGAATCCTAGATAAACAAGATAGGAAAGGTATGAGAATACATACCTATTTTTGTTTTGCCCAGAAGCATTGTCCAATTGCAACAACAAGGTGTGTGGCAGCCTGCTAAGTGATGGCCCTCGGCACCTGGTGGGGAATCGAGAATGCTCTTGTTTGATAATGCTAACTTCGAGGAAAGGGCCGTCATGTTACGCAATGCCTGAACCCTTTTCGGTGCCGAATTGCTAGGGACAGCAAGATCCCCGATAGCGTGCTCGTGAAGCATTTCCAACCTCTTCAGTATGCTGTTCAAAGACCCTACATGGAAGTTTGAGTCATCCGTCCATAGATCCAAAGCAAAATTGCCATATGAGCCCATTCCGTACCCATGAGTGAGTGCACCTGTCAATGATGTTTTCAATTTATCTAGTCTTCACAGAGACTTCACAGACTGTTGCAGCTTGGGAATCATGGTCTTTGCCTGATCCATTTTATCATGAATAATACACACAGTCGTTGGGTCGTCTATGGGACTGTAGTCTCCATGACCAGTATAAGGTGCGACAGGACTGCTGCTCCCATCTATGAGCTCTTCTTTCATCATGCAGTGCTCTTCTCTCGGCTGGATCTTTGGTCTTCAATAGCTTAGTGCGGATCACCTCGCAGGTATCACACTTAGAGAATGCAATCTTCTTAGCTATGCTCACATCCCTGAAGCTCCGTCTCCATGTCCTATGTAGTCTTGACGCGGAGACCTCCTTCTCAGTTAGCGCCATCACCTCTGCATTTACCTCGTCCAAAATACAAATTTTGGTGAACATTGCGGGGAACTTCCTCACGTTTTCCCGAATGCCCTCATCGTTTCTCCGGCTCCGATGAGGTAGGGATTCACAGTTCTCCTTCACGAACATACTAAAAACCGCCTCTGAGGCTAGGGTTGTAGATCGAACCTTCAACGTGCCTGAAATGCCATGCTCGACTTTACGTGCACCTTCCAAGAATTGCACCTTCCATTTTAGATACTTGGATTCGAGATTCCAAAACCAAGATACCATCCCTTCTCACAAACCTTCTTGCCATGCAGTACTAGTTGTTGTACACGTCGCCCCCTGAGATTGTTGCCTAGCATATAGTAGACGAATGTAACCCTGTCACTGGATTTCATGCACATGAACTCCTTTCGCACGTCTATAGCTTCCTCCCTAGTGAATTTCTCACAACACCTCTTCAAGCAACACAACGTCTTTCGATACCTCAAAATAGCTTCATTGGTGGTCAAACGATCAATCTTGGGTGGACGTAGAATCCTCCTCGGTTGTCGAGAATGAAATCTGTACACACGCTTCTCATACTGCGGGTGCTTCTCAAGCCCTGTACTGCCCTGACTCGATGCAGTGTCCGGCTGCTCTTCGTGTGCTACACTCAATATCTGGGACACCTTCACTCCACCGATCGTGACATTTTCAATATGCCATCTGACAAGCATGGGGGGTTTTGGTACTTGCAAACAACCAAGACAACGGAAGTTGACGTCATCCAGAGGGGGAAGGCCATCGGTAACTGAAACCCCAACGTGCTTCAAACCCAGAAATTGATAGCATACATCGTCATCGGGGCCAGTGAAGGAGATAAAACCCTTTGCCGCGATAATATTGGAACATGAATGCCAGATTTCACAATCACATTCCAAGAGCGTGTATCTTGTTAGATGTTTATGTGGCTCTTTTGGTTCTTCACGCTGTCTCTTCTTTCCCACATTATGCACTTCAGAGTCACCCAGGTCTTCTGTGCTCCACAAAACAAATGATCCCTTTGCCTCTCTCAAATAGGTGGCATCTGGAGTGGGCCAAGGAAGAGCTTGGTGCTCATCATACACTTCCTCGACACCAACACTAACTACTCCATTCGGGACTTCCTTGAAGTGGCACTGCATCGCTTCCTTTATTATGTCTTTTCCAACTAGTCGGCCATTATTGAATAAAAACACGATCTGCAATTTGAAATCCATAGTTATTTAGTTTCCAGATCACATACGATTGGATTACAACAATTATCTTAGCTCAACAAAAATTAGCAGTCAAAACCGAATAACCGAATCCCCAAGTCTTGGGTTGGTCCCTCAAAGCTCATCACCGGGGCCCCAAATTGGGCGGACACCCAATTTGAATTGGAATGCCCATGCCTCAACATCAAATCTAGGGCCCCAAATTGGGCGGGTGCCCAATTTGAGTTGGTGTGCCGATGGTCCAACAACAGATCTCGGACCCCAATCTGGGCGGCGCCCAATTTGAGTTGGTGTGCCCATGGTCCAACATCAGACCTGGGGCCATAAATTGGGCGGGCGCCATATTTGAGTTGGTTGGCCCTAGTCCAACGTCAGATCTAGGGCCCCAATTTGGGCGGGCACCCTATTTGGCCCTAGGTCTGCCCATTGCTCGACATCAACTATGGGGCCCCAAATAGAGCGGGCGCCCAGTTTGTGGGTCTGCCAATGGGTCAACAGCTAATCTGGGACCCCAATTTGGGCGGGCACCCTATTTGGCCCTAGGTCTGCCCATTGCTCGACATCACCTATAGGGCCCCAAGTAGGGGGGGCGCCCAGTTTGTGGGTCTGTCAATGGCTCAACAGCTATTTTGGGACCCTAAATGGGGCGGGTGCCCAATTTTGGGGTGTTTCTCAAATAGGACAACTCATATTCTGGGGCACGATAGTGGGCGGTCCACGAGCTCATGTCTTCTTGTCATGACAAAAGTTTTTATATGGGTTTCCTTAACAATGAGAAACCTAATAACAATGACCAACCTAAGCACAATGGCATGCCTATGAACAAAGGCAATCCGAAGAGCAATGGAAAGCAAAGGTTAATGGGAACATAAGAACAATGAAATATCACCAATGGGAGACCTAAGAAAATTGACAACCACCTAAAAACTTGCTTGCTAATAAATTTGGCCATCTCCATGGCGTCTAAGGCCTCTAGCTTGGTAGCACTCATTGGGAAGGTTTGGGAGAGGCAATGTATAATTGCATAGGAAATCTATGTACAAGCATGAATGCAATTGCACCTTTCAAAATAATACACATTGAGCAAACTGAACAATGAAGTGCAATGCAACAAACCTTGGGAGTATCTTGAGCCATTGCACATGCTAATGTCAATTAGAGAAGGAAAAGAGAGACAAACTAAAGAAAAAGAGAAACGAGAGAGGAAAATCAGCTAGATAGAGAAACTAAAGAGAGAATAGAATAGATTTTTTA
>JAANSK020287779.1:0-10645 GCA_011763485.2 Isoetes engelmannii | reverse complement strand
TGCCACGGGTCGCGCCACGTCTGCATGCGGACGTGGCATGCGGGCAGTCGCGTCGGCATGCCACGTCTTCACAATACATCGCACGCGATGTTCCACGTGTTCGTGTCACGTCTGCATGCATCAATTGTTTAGCTCCTCCGGCCCATTATTGGATGAATTGGCAAGGGAAGTACATGTTGGGAGTATGGTAAGTTATTATGGTTAATAGATTTACAGAAGCTAATATGGAGTTTCATTTCTTATGGGGGGTATGATTCTAAGGTAAGGTAAAGATGCACATTGAAAAATACTAAGTATTAGACCTATCTGATGTCATTAGAAGGATCATTGGATAACTGCTACGACAAGGTATTGGTTGTGTCGACAACTTCGACAAGGGGCAAGAGTATGATCTAGGCACATGTGTATAGTAAATGACTAATGAACATCATATGTTATGGTCTTTGCATTGCCCCACTGTTATCTTGGTGTTTTATCATGTTCTTAGATCCTCCGGAGTCGGGCTTCCAGGTTCGGTGGCCTGGGTTGCTTCGGCATGACTCATGTTCTATGTTCTCTGTATTTATGTTCTATGACATCGGGCATAGTTCTCCTGGCAAGGATGCTACATCAATCAACTCTTGCCCTCCAGTGCCAGACATGGACTCGGAAGGGTATGCGCATACGAGGTTCACCCACCACCCCGCTATAGGGCTTGGAATATAAGCTGGCTGAGAGTATCCTGTAAACAGGGCCTATATGTAGGCTGGCTGAGCTACCCATTGTCCCAAAGTTATGTGTCATGGTGGTTTGGTACTTTGACTATGTTCTTTACTTCTGATGCTCATGTATTGGATTTCATTAAATTATGTTGTCATTGTCTAAAACTTTGCTCGCATAGGATCTTCTGTCTTTGCTTGTACTTATGTTAATGTTATCCAAGATTTTCAAGATATTCTATACATGCAGAGGCAGATATGGGATCCCCACTGTGCAGTGAAAGAGCAAGATCATGCTCGAGCTAGTGGCAGCAGTGCAATTGGAGATCGTGGTTAAGATGGAAGCTTCTAGATTACTTGTTAAGTTAAATATTGTGAATGTAGTGTTTCCTCTAGACATTATTACCTCCGATAATGATTATATTATGATGATTGATCTTAGATTATTAAGAGTCAGAAGATTCAAGTCTTCACCATATTGCATTACCAAGCTAACAAGAGTTTTATAATAAGTTTCCAGGAGGGTCAACTTTCTGCCATGTATGCCAAGTGTTGTCTGGAACTATTGAATATTGTTTTGTCTTGTGTGGCAATGTTCATACCACATGGGCATCAATTTAGGCTCGATTTCAATCATATTGTTTTGTCTTGTGTGGCAATGTTCATACCACATGGGCATCAATTTAGGCTCGATTTCAATCATATCTCAACCGTCAACAAATTCTCCTTGGTTCACTCCCTAGACATTGGTCGAGACTTAAGAAATTAGTCCCATAGAGAGAAACCACTTTAATTATGAATTGCACTAATGCTTATGCTTATAAAATAGAAAAGAATAGGAAAAAAAAAAAAGGACGTGTATGAGAATCATGGTTTCAAATTTAGAAAAAAGGGAGCAAGAAAGCTTATTTGAGTCGCCAACAACTGAAAGCATAAATAATAAAAGAAATTGGACATGGAAAATTAACACTAAATAGCAAAAACATGGACTCCAATACCAATGTCAATGCCTTGCAATCGTTTTCTTACCATGTAATGCTGGTTATCTCCTCCTACGTATGCTTGATGCTAGCTTCAATAGTTGTGCAAATTCTTCTACTTGTTTCAGCCATCAACGAGTTTCAAAAATCTGGAAGTTTGGTCAGAATTTTATGGGATCTGTGTTAAACTTGAGAATTTGTGAACGTGGCCATTGCAGGATGTGTAAGTGTGAACTCTAAGCAAAAAGAAAAATGTAATAATGAATATATGATACACATTCTGATTTTACATTAGTTTTCAGACTTTAGAACTTGTATAGAAGAATCCTTAAAAGCCAAGACCATGTTCACTTCATCTGTAATACCACTACAAATAGACATATCATTTATTTCACTTCTTTGACCATTTTCTCCAGAAAGATCAATGCTTTCCATTTCAAAACATGCAGTTTCAAGAGACCAAAAGTAGACACCCCCGCTTGCACTGCATAAAAAATATTGAATTAAAGACAGTGATGACATGAATCATAGTTTTATCATAAAGTCAAACATCAAGGTGTATGGATTGAAGATGATAACAAGTATATCTAGACAAGTTTATATAGAAGCATACCTTCCGGCAACTGCAATCCTATTCTCAATTTCACAGCACTTCAATGGGCTCTTGCAATCCACACTCGATAAGACTTCTCCTTTTCTCATCTAAAAGTATACCAGACATCAGAGGTTAATATTTGACTATAAGAAAATCGTACAAAAGCCCAGCAACATTCTATTCTATATCCTTAATTTCAATCATCTTAACAAAGCAGAATGTCCATCTCCTGCTCCTCATTTACATTTTTGCAGATGGGAGTCCTTTACAATGGCAAGCATAATAGAGCAGTGCCTAGATAGTATGAACGAGAAAATCCTTGTGACATTTCCACCTTGGGTATAACATGCCTAGCAATAGTTCTCGAAGCTTTGTTTTGACTATTTCTTGCTACTTCAAAAACAATAATTCACCACAAAACTTCGAGTGACAACGAACATGCTGCTTTTCACTGTATCTAAACCCTTATGTGATGCCTTTGAAAACTTGTGCATGGAGACACAATACAAAGAGACGAACTATTCATCACCTAAGTCGTATCACAAATACCTCAAGAACTTGCAAAAAACCATTAAGACATGTGGCAACCAACTGGCTTCCCTCAGGGGATATGCTTAATCCAGAACAACCCCTCATCTCTTTAGACTTCCAAATTGGTGAAGCTGATGCACGTGCATCCCATGCAATACATCCTAAAATAAACCCAAGCTGCATTAGTCTTTGGTCTTCAAAAGCAAATTTAAAAAAAAATGCTCTAGAAAGTAACCAACACAGTTCATAAGGAAATTTAGAGGCAACAACCAGAAAATTAACTAAAAGAGTGAAAAGCTTTATTGCAAATTACAATTTAACATCTTAGTCAAACATCTAGGTGCAGTATAGCAAGGAACTTATTCCTACCACCTTCAACTACACATATTAGTCTGCAGAAAGGAGAATGCACGGACATTTCTCATCATACTCCATGTGGGATGCAAAAATGAGCAGATAACAGGGCTGCAGTTACACAAGCTATGACTTATACAGAGAAAGAAGAAAATTTCATGATGTAAGCGACAGACCATCATCTGCGCCAAAGAAAATGATGTTCCCCTTTTCTTCAATTTCAAGACAAGATATGGCAGCATCATGTTCCATAAACTCCATGCATTTTCCTGCATCCAGTAAGAATATTAAGGAATTAATAAAACTAGCCCTCAGAAGATGTTAAATTGGACCCAGTGCAAACATGAAGTCTCTCTACAACTTTTCCTGTCAGTTGATTAGGTTTTTGTTCAACATCCCAGTTCTTAAAGAAGCTATCTAAAAGGGGCCAAGGATACCTAAAAGGGGCCAAAGACAAGTGTCTATATACGTTTGGGACCGACTTCCATGCTTCATTAGAACTGATCAAGGTTTCTTAAATAGTTATTACAGCAGTATAATGCAAGTTTTCATTCTCTTCAATCTATACATGAATATATTGACTTAATAGATAATGGATTTCCTTCAAAATAGTTTAGTTGGCCTGTGCATTCGTTTGCGGAACGTTCAACACAATAACATATCACATAAAATAGCAAGAGATTGGCAGCACAAAGACAACTGCTCTGCAATTAACATGGGGCTTAAACCTCATGCGACTCCACTGGGAAAGACAAAATGAACATTCCATGTTTTAGCCTGTAGTGGTGAATATGGAGTATCATTTCGGTGTTTCAATCACAGTGTCTCCATGAACCTTAGATTATAACAGCTGTGTTTCCAAGAGCCTGCGAACTCCACTTTAAGATATGTATAAGCTGAGCATTTCAAAAGGTCTCCAAACGAGGGGTCGCTTGTCTTCCTTATTCAGCCCCCCTCCTGACGTGGCATCATATCTGACCGTTGAATGCTTGAATTGGAGGGCCGAATTTGATGCCCCGTCAGAAGGGGGGCTGAATGAGGAAGGTGTCCCTCCATACTATCTTTCAGCTACTTTCGTTTGAATGCATGAACTTGTCGAAGACAACTAGCCTACTTTTAAAAAGGTATCCACTGAAAGCCAACTCTACACAAGAAATTATTTTTGCATATCCATGATGGTTTTCATGAATGAGCAGAATTTTAGACATCATCTATCCCACGTCTCACCATATATGTCGGTCCTTTCAGACCTCAATGGCCTCCTCTTCTCAATAGACAGTCTGCCACCATTTCAATACTATCTTTCAACTACTTTTGTTTGAAATGCATGAGCAAGTGCAAGACAACTGGATCTACTGAAAGACCGTTCTACAAGGATAACTTTTTTGCATATCCATGATGGTTTTCATGAATGAAGGATTTTGGACATTCATCTATGGGGCAGTTCTGGATCTCCCACGTCAGTCAAGGGTTCAAGTAACTGAAGAATACTTTCTAGCATAGAAATTAGATTATTGGGAGGGGTGACTTGCAAAAGGCCAAAGACATCACCATATATGTCGGTTCTTTCAGACCTCTAAGCTGTTCCAAAATGGCCTCCTCTTCTCAATAGACGGTCTGCCACCATTTCAATACTATCTTTCAGCTACTTTCGTTTGAAATGCATGAGCATGTGAAAGACAACTGGATCCACTGAAAGGTAGTTCTACAAGGATAACTTTTTTGCATATCCATGATGGTTTTCATGATCAGCAGGATTTTGGACATTCATCTATGGGGCAGTTCTGGATCTCCCACGTCAGTTAAGGGTTGAAGTAACTGAAGAATACTTTCTAGCACAGAAACTAGATTACTGGGAGGGGTGACTTGCAAAAGGCCAAAGAGGCAAAAGAAGATGCAAGGTCAGTTAAGATGCACATGATCATTTAAGCCTGGTTGGACTGGATCCCCCACGTCAGTTAAGCTGAAGAATACTTTCTAATACTTCCTAATGAAGAAATTAGATTATTGGGAGCGGTGACTTGCAAAAGGCCAAAGATGCAAAAGAAGATGCGAGACCAGTTAAGATGCACAGGACCAGTTAAGCCGGGTTGGACTCTACATATCGTTTCACCTAGTTTTTTGGTTCTATTAGGTAGCTTTATTTAGCCAGGGAGATGCTCCTAGACATTGAAGCACTGATATACTTTATCAATTTAGTGTCAAAAACCGAATATATAAGCTGGCCCAGTCCCTCTTTCGATCATCATCAATATAGCCAAATTATATCTTACCACGGTTGCCTGTAGAAGCCCATCCATTACCCCCGCTCCATCCCCCTCTACCTTCATCTACATTCCAAACCTTTACAGTTCCATCCCAAGATGCTGTTACCATCTTTGAGGTATTTGCATTAAAACGCAAGCAAGAAACTGCATCGTCGTGCACCCGAACCTGCAAAAGCATATTACTGGCTTAGATATTTATAAACAATATGAGAACACAAAGAACTATAAAGAACAGACCTTCCCAAGTGACCGTCCATAGTCCACAGAGTAGGCATAGACACAGTTGTCATATGAGCCAGCAAGAACAACCTACTAAACAAGTTGCCTGAATCATACAGAGTTGGTTGAACAACGAATAACAACATCCAATACATGGTAAGGATCAAGCTTGCATACAGGATAGGCATCGCTCCCGGGCACAAGTGCAAGTGAAGAAAGAGGCAAGTTCCCAAGCTTAGTTGAACGTACTGTGAACCCTTCAGAAAGAGAATGAACCTGAAAAAAAATTCTCCATGATGAGTAATTCAGCATCAATCCCATTGTAGCATGTCGGGCTCGCAAACAGAGCAAAAACATTTGACCAGTGTACATGCAGCCCTCTCCAAAGCACTTCCTTTTCCCGCTCTTGTGGCTAAGAAGATAGGCCCTTGCAGTGCCGCTCTCTTAGACAAATTGTTGTTCAACTAACTAGGACAACATCCTTATGTGATTTTTGCTGAGGATAGCCAGTTGAGGGTTCAAGTTTATGAATTAATATGAAATCCAAAAATGATCAGGCCAGACTATGGGGAATCCTAGAAAATGCACAATCCATGTAAATGTTACATAATTCGAAAATCATCCAGAAAAGCTGATCAGCTACCTTTATGAAACCATCTTCCCCAGCAGAGTACACCGTGAGGCATCCTGAGGCATTTTCTTCAGACAGAAGAATTGCATTTACAGGGCCACGATGCAACACCAAATTCTCCCCGCCCGAAACTTTTGCATTAAGCTTCCAAGGCCACGACTGTTTTCTCAACAAGCTTTCCACGCCTTCGGTAGCAAGGGTTAGATAGCTATCAAAATTGTCATTTGCATCAGTGTCTACTGACACATTCTGTGGCATGCCACCTTCCTTTGAATCTCCTAAATGACTACTATCAGCTTCCAAGCTAGTATCAACAGAAAAGCTCTTATTTTCACTATGAGGTTCAAATGTAACTTTTCCTGGCAATTCAATATAGCTTTCCTGCTCTATAAGCGCAGCTTGTGGAGTGGAAACCTCTGATAACTGCATATTCCCACTTCCATGCTCTGCAGATTCTGTAAAATGCATAATCCGAGCTAAGATTTCGGCACATGAGCTCTTCAATATATCATTGGGAATCCTTGCAGCAATTCCCGCTAATGCTTGGCAATCAGACGATTTTGCAGGATGAGGACCAGTGAAAAGTTGTTGTGGACATTGGCCAAATTCATTAATCTGAAACAAACAAAGAAGACAAACAAATTTTATTAGCAGATATACATAGGATCAGAAAGACAAACGATACCATTACCTGCGCTTCCAGTCCCATTCGCTGGAAAGGGTCTTCTATTTTCTCCAAGTCAACAGAGCCATCGTAAGTAAGATGATGGAATAAATTATTGGCAGCTAAAGCCATCTGTCAATAATGCCCAAGGTTAATTGCGTGCAAAAGAACTACGTTCAATTTATATCTGCCCAGAGAACTTGCACATACCACAAAAATCAACAAAGACCAAACTTTACATACTCATTTCCTCTTACATACCACAAAAATCAACAAAGACCAAACTTTACTCGGGACCACAAAAAAGAGCAGCTATAGAAGCTAATATAGCAATATATGTCCCCTTTTCCTTTGCTGTACTCCATATTGATCTTCTAGTTATTACACTGAATGATGTTTGGTTTTATCAAAACAAGTTACCTCGCCACGCTGCTTAAATCCAAAAATAAGATCAATCCAGAGGTGCAAGTGTTCTGACACATAAGCACACTCCAAAGCTTGACGATTTTTCATAATGAAATCATTGGGGTTACTTGACCTGGAGGGGGAAAAAAACCAAGTTAGTTATTTTAAGATCTAAAATAACTTTCACAATCTTTTTTGTACATGCTAAACATAGTTAACCTTCCTCTTAACCGCACATGCGCTTAAAGTATTTTAAGTTATGCTGCCATTTTAACAAAAACTTGCAAATTTATATGAACAAAATGTTCATATCTAGTAACAGGGATACACCTGCATTATACTGGACACTCAAGACTATGTTAAATGCAATGTGTGCATCCTTTTGCATGTCATTATGGACAGTCTAACAATTTATGCAACACAAGTGAAAACATATCACGTACCATGAAGGTAAACAGACATCGCCTATAGGAATACCGTTTTGATTGGTCCCTAGGTTTATGTCTCCTCTGCACAGGCCCCAATTAGAGCATTAGACTAGTCAAAGGCAAAGGCAAAAACAGAAATAAAAAATTATTCAGAGCATCTTAATGCAATCAGATAGGAGTTTGGGTGGTAAATGTGTGTGCATGGGGCAAATAAACCCTGTATATATGCATGACATGCAGGACATGCAATGTGGCAGATTACAGGCTTCACAATTGTATGATGCTACCTTGTCACAAGAAAATCTGATGGCAAAGAATAAAATTCCGGGATGAGTTCTTTCACATCTGCAGGATTGTTTAGCACACTTTTCCATGAGTTTATTACACTCACAAAAAGTCGATCAGGCGTGTCAAACCGGCCATTCTGCGTTAGGAAAAAGAGTCACTCACGGTGATGTGCATACAACAGAACTTAAAACTTCATACCTGCAGACGCAGCATGTGTCCTGGAGCTGCCCGTACTAGCCAGTAAAGTACATATCTGTTTCGGCCCAATTAGAAGCTATAATATTTCCCAAATGTTGGGGAACAGAAAAAGAAAAAAGAGGTCCTACCCAGGAGCAGAATAGTGTGTTCCATAGAGGAATGGCAATTCTGAGCCGTTTTTTCTAGGCATCTAAGATTCCCCCAACCAAAATTAGCAAATGTTTTTTAGTCCACTTAACAAACTTCTCGTGTACACAAACCTGCTTATAACGTTCTTGAAAAAAGGCCAGTCGAGAAGGATTTAGTGCCCCCATAGGCTGCAAAAGGACATCTGGTGAGTGAGCATGCATTGGCAATTTATCTAAAGTAAATACTCAGCTGCAGTCAAGAAGGCACTCATTTAAACTTGATATTGCAAATTACTGAAATAAATATGTACAAGCTCATATACATCAACATCGACATACTAAGACAACTGGGAGAGCTTCAATTACTTCATGTATTTGTAAAAAAACAAATATTTCCTATTATGAAGTTCTTCCTAAGGATTGACATTCGATAGTCAAACACCACCTATGTGGGAAGCAGAAATATTCATACCTTAGATAAGTCACGAAAGGAGGATGGATCATCAAGGTCAAATTGGTCGCTCCCGTAATTGCTTAAAACCCATGGCATCACTGGCCACTGACTTAGATCGCAAAAACTCCTTCCTGCTACCAGATTGAGGTACATTAAGTAGTCGAAATTTGAAACACATCCTGCCTGCAAATTTAGCAAAGTTACAGTGAAGGGTGAGGGTAACGGATAGCAGTTATTAAACTAACATCCCTTTGCACATGAGCTCTTTGGGTGGCAATTACAAGAAATGAGTAAAAATAATAGAGGAAGGAAGAAGAGACTGAGTGCTTGTATTTGAGCTGCTTATGAGAAAGACGCCTATGATCTTGTTAAACTTTATTCAAAAAAGTTGTTGCAGAGTAAAAGTTTCCAGTCTGTTCCATGCGAAGATGCAAGTTATTAAAGAACAGCACAGAAAGAAAATTAGGTCGTCCATCATGAAAGAAAACGAATTGCATGTAAGGTCTTTGAAGGTTGCATGCAAGTTTTCATAGTAAAAGGAGGATAATGCTTAAGTAGAAAGATATATCTTCCAGTGAGAAAGGGAATCACCAAGAGGCTGCAAGTTTTGGAACGGAAGGTTGTTTGATGGATAGAGATTATTGTACATTGCATTATTCATACTGATGAATATCTGCAGAAATTGTATGACAATTTTAAAACAAGTTCAACGCAGTTGTTGTACAACCATGATAGACAGGATCATTAGACACTCCTGGTTCATCTTTGCTCTCAAGGAAGACAGACATTATCTCATACTTTGGAACAGCGGCTAGGAAAAGGACAAAATAGTTACTTGATTTTGTATATTGTTTGGTCTTTCTTGCTTTTATGCACATATCTAAAGCTGCCACGATTATTGTCATCAAATGATGAAGCTGCTACAAATAGTACAGAGCAGAAGTCATATACTATTGAAACGATCTATCGATTATATTATAAATCGAAAGCCCATTGGCAGAGTGCATGATTTGATCAAGTTCCATTTGTCTTGACACAAGATGTATGAATCTAATACTATAGTTGACCTCAAGAATTTATACCTATTGGAATAATTTAGTCGGTTATACAGCAGAATCATAATTCGCATGCCCAACATAAACTCACCAAATATAATGAAAGCATGCAAAAAAATAGTAGTAACAACAAAACCTAAGTGAAATTGCATGAACCCTATAAAAAAAATGGATTCGTAAATTGTTTATATAGGAAAGACGAGGGGTTTTCTTTTACAACCATCATTTTCTTGCTCAATTCTGCTGCTATATTCAAAATGCACTTTCCTATTAAGCCTATAAATAATCGGAATGCTAATACACATGAACACAAACCTGCCAAGCTGCCGTGACACGGTCCAGCCAAGACCCATCTGCATCAATAAGAGACCCAATTGTTGAACCTGTTACTACCTGCTTGCATCTGGTTAAATAAGCTTCCATAGTACTAAATATCTTGCAAGAGATTGAGCATCCATAATCGAAAATTATCAATCAGAAACAAAGATTGATATACTCACTTTCAACTGCTCAAGTAGAACCGCCAACACAGCATTGCGTTCTGCGACACTTGTAAAAGTGAAGAAGATACTCCCTCTGTCATCAAGACCAAGGGTACCAGTACCTTTACCAATGGTGTTTGCACTGAAAAATAACTCTAAGCCAATATTCCGCATTGAACTCCTGCGTTTGGCAACTGCGATAACTGTATTTATAGGTTGGGACCGCACAGGACTGTCATGGTTTAGATTATGCAATGGCTGCAAACAG
>JAANSK020287768.1:0-10645 GCA_011763485.2 Isoetes engelmannii | reverse complement strand
ATTGAATCCAAAGTTTTTCCTTGAAAAGGTTGAATCTAGGATTGAACGTCTGTTCTGACAGATGTAAAAGGTTTTTTTTTTTTTTTTTTTTTGAGAAAATGGATTTTTTACTTACTCATACAATGTTCGTCAAGGACGTACTTTTTGACAATAAAAGAAAGATTATAAATTAACAACATAAGTAAATGAAGCCATGTCCCTAATAATAGGACACTGCAATTGTACACACACGCCTTTTTTAACTATGTCAAAGCAAACTCTTTGAAGAAGAAACTTTATAAGCATATATAGTAGTATCGAATATATAGTACCTAGAGTTGATTAAATATCTTCATACTATGTGTGGTCCTCAAAAGCTAGATGTACTCCTCCACCAGATTCCCAACACCAAGTTCAAACAGAGAAGGAAGTGATAATTATGAGATGTTAGTCCAACTATGAAGATATGCCAGAAGCCAAAGAAAATAGAAATATATTTCTGCAAATGCATTAGTCCCTTGAGCCACAAATCTACCTAGATTTGAGGAATGGCGCTCCCGAGAAGAAGGCGCTCCTGAGTATGGTAGTGAACGAGGATGTTAGGTTCTGACATAATTTTTGCATTTGATCTCTGTTTTTTTGCGTTTTATGGCTCATTGAAAACCTCGTCCATAACTCTTTCCAATAATGTAGGTTTTTTTTGCAGTTTTGTTTAGATCGGGGTCGAGATTTGGACTGATCAATTTCGGTCCTTTTTTGGTAACTATGGCGGCCCCAATAGTTCCAGTTTTTGGTTGCTTCAAGCAAATTTATTCATCTTGTGGCGTTCAACATGATTTTCCCTCCGTTCATGTTAATCCTTTGGCTCAACAAGATAGTGATTCTTCTTCATATTTCCACCTATAGAGAAAGCTTTAGAGCACGCTAGTGTGAAACAATTAAAGTCCTAGGATCATATTAAAAAATCCAGTTCAAAGCGAAGAAATCTGACCAGCATGAAACATGACTAGATCTATAACCTTCATTGAAAATTTGCTAGTTCGCTCTGACCCCGATGCCATTCTCAAATTATGCTGATAAATCACATGTCAAGAATTGGACATCTACTTCATCAAGCCAAGGAATGCAATTGGCATATACCTAACTTCTGTCAACATCACTGTCCACTCAATGGCATATTCTAAAGTAACATTTGTCAACATCATTGTACACTCAATCCCTTGCCCCAAGCCTGCCCTAGTGCCAGTTGTTTATATTGTTTGTCAATAATATTTTGCCATCCGGGATCACTTTATTAAATTTCACCTACATTTAGACTTTGCGCTCACGTGACGGGCTTAGACGATGATGTGGAGGCTGCCTTAGGGGCTTAGATGATGTGGAGGCTGCCTTCCTCATAAAATTTTGGACTTAGGGATGAAGGGACCACATTTTGAAGATTAGAGGCAAGGTGTTCCTCTTGAAGAAGCAATTCTTTGATTTGCTAGATGAGGAATTGCTTTTCATAATTAGAGAGCTATCTTTTGTTAATGTATACTTTATAGTTTGTTTATGTTCATGGCCAGTCTTAATGTTGTCATTGTACCAACAACAAGGTCATGAGAGGATGTCATTTACCTATGTGTTTGATGGCAAGTAAAGGGAGATTAAAGGGTTGTAAGGATGACAAGTATGAAATAAAGAAATGAGGTCCAATGTAATGCAAAGGTATAGTTAACGTGACAATGTTGTTGGAGTCCCCCGGATAAAGGATTTTTAGGTATGGTAGGTAAAACATAATTTCATTTCTAAACTCAATGTCAATCTTCAATTCCAGACTTGAAAGTCGTACTTGTGAGGCACCTGAGGCCACTTAGTATGAGGATAGCTTGTCCGTAGTACTTGTGAGGCATATGAGGCCACTTAATATGAGGGTAGCTTGTGTGTGTTCATCAGGTCATGTCAAATTGAAGGGTCAAAATATGTTAGGAAGTACATTTGGGGCCAATAGACAATGTTATGGTCGAACTAAGTGCAAAAAAAGGGGCAATGGGAAAATTTAACAGTCAAAATAGGTTAGGAGGGGACAGCTGGCAATGTTATAATCGAACTAAATGCAAAAAAAAAAAAAAAAAAAAAGACAATGGGAAGATGCGTGGATGCATTGATGAACTTTATTCTCACGTTTATCAAGCAAGCTCATTAACAAATACGGTGGAGGCCTGTTTTTTGACGTCCTTCAATTAAAAAAAAAAAACAAATGTGGTGGAGGCCTCAAAGGCAATTGCCACATTCACAATGATACAAACCATTGTGGGGTCCTAAATTCATAACTATAACCTACCTATATGCTCAATTTTGAATTGTTTTTTTCTTTTTTCCCTTTTGTTTTTCCCTCTTTATTTAAATTCCTTTCTAAGATCCACGTTGCTCATCCATAACTCTTTCCAATAATGTAGGTTATTTTTGCAGTTTTGTTTAGATCAGGGTCAAGATTTGGACTGATCAATTTCGGTCCTTTTTTGGTAACTATGGCGGCCCCAAGAGTTCCAATTTTTTGTTGCTTTAGGGAGATTGATTCATCTTGTGGCATTCAACATGATTTTCTCTACGTTCATGTTAATCCTTTGGCTCTACAAGATGGTGATTCTTCTTCATATTTCCACCTATAAAGAAATCTTTAGAGCACGCTAGTGTGCAATAATTAAAGTCCTAGGATCATATTAAAAAATCCAGTTCAAAGCAAGAAATCTGATCAGCATGAAATATGACTGGATCTATAACCTTCATTGAAAATTTGCTAGTTCGTTCTGACCTCAATTTGCTAGTTCGCTCTGACCTCGATGCCATTCTCAAATTATGCTGATAAATCATATGTCAAGAATTGGACATCTACTTCATCAATCAAAGGAATGCAATTGGCATATACCTAACTTCTGTCAACGTCACTGTCCACTCAATGGCATATTCTAAAGTAACATTTGTCAACATCATTGTACACTGAATCCCTTGCCCCAAGCCTGCCCTAGTGCCAGTTGTTTATATTGTTTGTCAATAATATTTTGCCATCCGGGATCACTTTATTAAATTTCACCTATATTTAGACTTTGCGCTCACGTGACGGGCTTAGACGATGATGTGGAGGCTGCCTTAGGGGCTTAGATGATGTGGAGACTGCCTTCCTCAAAACAATTTGGACTTAGGGATGAAGGGGCCACATTTTGAAGATTAGAGGCAAGGTGTTCCTCTTGAAGAAGCAATTCTTTGATTTGCTAGATGAGGGATTGCTTTTCATAGTTAGAGAGCTATCTTTTGTTAATGTATACTTTATAGTGAGGCACATGAGGCCACTTAATATGAGGATAGCTTGTCCGTAGTACTTGTGAGGCATATGAGGCCACTTAATATGAGGGTAGCTTGTGTGTGTTCATTAGGTCATGTCAAATTGAAGAGTCAAAATATGTTAGAAAGTACATTTGGGGCCAATAGACAATGTTATGGTCGAACTAAGTGCAAAAAAGGGGCAATGGGAAAATTTAACAGTCAAAATAGGTTAGGAGGGGATAGCTGGCAATGTTATAATCGAACTAAATGCAAAAAAAAAGAAAGAAAAAAAAAAAAAAAAACACAGACAATGTGAAGATGCGTGGATGCATTGATGAACTTTATTCTCACGTTTATCAAGCAAGCTCATTAACAAATACAGTGGAGGCCTGTTTTTTGACGTCCTTCAATTAAAAAAAAAAAAAACAAATGTGGTGGAGGCCTCAAAGGGAATTGCCACATTCACAATGATACAAACCATGGTGGGGTCTTAAATTCATAACTATAACCTACCTATATGCTATTGTTTTTCCTTTTCTCCCTTTTGTTTTTCCCTCTTTAATTTAAATTCCTTTCTAAGATCCACACTGCTCGTCCATAACCCTTTCCAATAATGTAGGTTTTTTTTGCAGTTTTGTTTAGATCAGGGTCAAGATTGGGACTGATCAATTTCAGTCCTTTTTTGGTAACTATGGCAGCCCCAATAGCTCTAGTTTTTTGTTTCTTTAGGCAGATTGATTCATCTTGTAGCGTTCAACATGATTTTTCCTCCGTTCATGTTAATCCTTTGGCTCTACAAGATGGTGATTCTTCTTCATATTTGTGACGTTCCATAATAATATACGGTATAAGTACGTATATTATACATGCCACGTCACCGATACATGCCGTATATACATCATGTACCCCGTCTACCCATAGATGGTATAGAGTGCCCTATGGGGCAACGTGCCCCTTTGAGCCAATATTGGCATTAAATATGCCAATATAGTAACATTGGACCATAGACTCCTAAATATAGTATATTGACATCTCCATTAAGGTCAACTATACTATATTAAATGACCATTGACATATTAAAAGCCACATGTCATCATCCAAGGTTTTTAGATCCTAAAACTCTAAGCCTAACCTAAATGGACCTATAAAGGCCATTAAACCCTAAGTTCCTTTTTTGGAAAACTTGCATAGGGAGGAGGGAGCAGCTTGGGGACTCGAGCTACAGCAGCCCAGCAGCCTTGGGAGGTGTGCAGCAGCAGCCATAGCTTGGAGAGGTGTGCCCAAGTCGATTTGCAGCAGCCCAGCAGCCCCAAATCGACCCTACATCAGACCCACCTCTGTTTTTGTCAGCTATGGAAGGATTCAGAGGTCCCATGCCTGGCAGCCAGGGATCTGGTAGGTTCTACTTCCTATTCTAGATTCATCTTGTAGCATCCATTAGCTATCCATGCCCATAGTCTAGGATTAACTAATGAATGCTAAGCAGGTAGGATTAACCCTTGGTTGTCTATGTATAGATTACTCTGTTATTACAGTTATGTTCTAGAGATTGATTATGGTTGTATGTTCATCTGTTGCCTCTTGTGTATTGGGAAAGGGGGTAGAGACCCTTGCCTTAGTTCTGTAGTATGCTCATAGCATCGATCCCAATTAATCCCCATTAATTGCGGCCTGTGCACAGTGGCCCACCTGTGTTGAGTTCCTAGGGGTCAGACCGGATCATAAGGGTGGATATGTCCCATAGCAGTTAACTTCCACTGGGTGTAACGCCTTCCAGGGAAGTACTGCAGACTAGATCTAATACTCAAGGACTGAGTGTGCCTTGAGTATGGGTTCGACACCTGTTGGGGATAAGAAGCCATGCGTTGCAGCTGGATGTGTTCCAGGGTCTGGCGATGGTGCCACCGTGCGTTACAGCTGGGACTAGATAAAGTTCCAGGTCTGGGGGCGGTGGTAGTTCCCTTCAAGTGGGTTAAGTCGAGTAAGGACAATGGTAGTCCTCTAGTTTGCCCGCTATGGCATAGTTCATCTGGTGGGGGAGCGATCCCCTTACCTGCCTCATCGGGTCTGGGGAGATGTAACCCAGCAATAGCCCCTTTGGCTATGATCCCGACAGGCTACGGTCCAATCCCGAAGAATATCAACCTATCTGCAAAGTGTGCACAAGAGGGACGACTGGAGTGGACAACCCAAAGCCATGTTCTTATGCCAGCCAACTCCATTGTCACTATTCTGTCTGATTGATCTCTAGAGACCCCAAGTCTCAGTCATACCATGAGTTCGAGCCTTGGGTAGTATTTCCTTTATGTTGTTATGTATGTTGATGCAGGGATTATGGTGAGTACCACCCTTCGAGGTGGATTTGTATATGTTTGATTCATTGTCTTATGTTTGTTTCACGTTTCTGCATTGATAGGTGGATCCCGAGGGAGACGGGGTCAATGGAACGTCCGGTCCTCCCACACAGAGCCTTGGTCACCATCAAGGAGTTCTGTGTCAGACGGACGACCCTTTGTTAGCTGTTGGCTAGCAGGGGGGGATGATCCAGCACATATACGGTGGGAGCACCGTATATGAGTTGGGTACGTCACAATATTTTGCACCTATAGAGAAATCTTTAGAGCACGCTAGTGTGCAATAATTAAAGTCCTAGGTTCATATTAAAAAAGCCAGTTCAAAGCAAAGAAATCTGACCAGCATGAAATATGACTGGATCTATAACCTTCATTGAAAATTTGCTAGTTCGCTCTGACCTCGATGCCATTCTCAAATTATGCTAATAAATCACATGTCAAGAATTGGACATCTACTTCATCAATCAAAGGAATGCAATTGGCATATACCTAACTTCTTTCAAGGTCACTGTCCACTCAATGGCATATTCTAAAGTAACATTTGTCAACATCATTGTACACTCAATTGCCCCAAGCCTGCCCTAGTGCCAGTTGTTTATATTGTTTGTCAATAATATTTTGCCATCCGGGATCACTTTATTAAATTTCACCTACATTTAGACTTTGTGCTCACGTGACGGGCTTAGACGATGATGTGGAGGCTGCCTTAGGGGCTTAGATGATGTGGAGGCTGCCTTCCTCAGAAATTTTTTAACTTAGGATGAAGGGACCACATTTTAAAGATTAGAGGCAAGGTGTTCCTCTTGAAGAAGCAGTTCTTTGATTTGCTAGATGAGGGATTGCTTTTCATAGTTAGAAAGGTATCTTTTATTATTGTATACTTTATAGTTTGTTTGTTTATGTTCATGGCCCGTCTTAATGTTGTCATTCTACCAACAACGAGGTCATGAGGGGATGTCATTTACCTATGTGTTTGATGGCAAGTAAAGGGAGATTAAAGGGTTGTAAGGATGACAAGTATGGAATAAAGAAATGAGGTCCAATTTAATGCAAAGGTATAGTTAACACGACAATGTTGTTGGAGTCCCTTGGATAAAAGGTTCAGGTATGGTAGGTAAAACATAACTTTATTTCCAAACTCAATTTCAATCTTCAATTCCGAACTTGAAAGTAGTACTTGTGAGGCACATAAAGGCCACCTAATATGAGGATAGCTTGTATGTGTTCAAAGGTCATGTCAAATTGAAGAGTCAAAATATGTTAGGATGTGTTCAACAGATCATGTCAAATTGAAGAGTCAAAATATGTTAGGAAGCACATTTGGGCCAACAGCCAACAAGCAATGTTATGATCGAACTAAGTGCCAAAAAAAGGGCAATGGGAAAATTTGATAGTCAAAATAGGTTAGGAGGGGACAACTGGCAATGTTATGATCGAACTAAATGCAAAAAACAAAGACAATGTGATGATGCTTGGATGCATTGATGAACTTTATTCTCACGTTTATCAAGCAAGCTCATTAACAAATGTGGTGGAGGCTAGGGTGCGGAATTTTTTTTATGGCTTTACCACATAATTTGTCGTCTATATAAAATATGTATAGCAGCCTGGCCTCAAAGAGAATTGCCACATTCACAATTATACAAACCATTGTGGGGTCCTAAATTCATAACTATAACCTACCTATATGCTGAATTTTGAATTGTTTTTTTCTTTTCTCCCTTTTGTTTTTCCCTCTTTATTTAAATTCCTTTCTAAGATCCACGTTGCTCGGTGGATGCTCTTCTTCGCCGCTCCTCGCAAGGATCTTCTCTATCCTCTCCAGGTCCGGCGCCCATGGCTATGGCTACTCCAGGTCCCCTTGAAATTGTAAAAGAGTTTTTGAAGGAAAATTCTGTGGCTTTTCCTGTTACTATTGCTCTGTTTTGGTTCGTTCAACCCTATTCCAGGCTTGTTTCTACCGTTGCTCTTTTCTTTATCTTGGTTCTGTTTAAGGAATCGGCAAATATTTCAAGAGCTATATATGCTACATTTTTTAGGGTTCCTAAAATTCTTACAGAGTATGGCGAGTGGGCTCTCATCACAGGAGCCACAGATGGAATTGGTAAAGCGTTCTGTTTTCAATTTGCTCAGAGGCACCTAAATCTTATAATAGTTGGCCGCTCAGAGAGCAAATTACAGGAGATGGCTAAAGAAATCAAGACCAAATATTCAGTTCAGTGTCGGTATGTAATTGTAGACTTTGCACAGGAAGATCTGGAGGTAGTCATGGCTCGCATTAAGGATAATATATCAGACTTGGAAGTAGGGATTCTTGTGAATAATGTGGGACTGTCGTATCCTTATGCCCGATTCTTCAACGAAGTGGATGACAACCTTATTAGGGACCTGATTCGTCTCAATGTTGAAGTTGTAACAAAAATGGTGCAGTTAATAATACCTCAAATGGTGAAGAGAAGAAAAGGCTGCATAGTCAATATGGGATCTGGAGCTGCATCTATTCTATGTTCCGACCCTCTTTACTCTCTTTATGCTGCCACAAAAGCGTGAGCATTTATGACCATTCTCTTATCTTTAGATTAAATGAATTTTTCCTACCTGACTATCCAGTAGCCTACATCATAAAATTCTGAAGTGCAAATTCAATGACACAATTTATCATATCCAATCAGGGCATAGATCTGAAATATTCTTCTTGTATGGTTTGATATAACAGGTTTGTTGATCAGTTCTCAAGGTCATTACACGTGGAATACAAACATATGGGAATTGATGTCCAGTGCCAGGTAAATTCCTTACTTATTATGTACGCATATGAAGATTTGGAAAAAAACAGTGCTCAATAGTCTCATCCCTTCGCTTGCATAGTGGGCAGAGTGCTGAGACTTAAGGATCGAACCTAATATGATGCCATGGTTATGGATATGCAGGTACCGTTATATGTTGCAACAAAAATGACCAAGGTGAGGAAGCCATCTCTGGCATGCCCTTCTGCAGACACTTATGCAAAATATGCTATGAGATATATTGGATATGAAGCAAGGGTTACTCCATATACTCTGCATAATGTGCTGTGGTGGCTTGCCAAGTTCTTCAATGAAGACACTGTTGAGACCTACAGGCTCAGAATCAGCCTCAACATAAGGAAGAGAGCCCTTATGAAAGAAGCCCAGAAGAAAGAAGCCCAGCAGAAAGCAGATTGATTCAAGTTTATTTTTTCATCCCTCTTTGCAAAATTTCTCTTGCAGGTTTTGTTGGTAAAATTCTATGGCAATTTGTGCTTATATCTGGCAAGTTGTATTGGTAACCTTCTCTGTGCTCCAGAGTCCAGCTAGCATTCTGGCAGGTTATTTGATAGAATGTTCTGTGCTCCAATTAGTATTCTGGCAGGTTTTATTGGTAGATCCAGTGCAATTTGAGCATTATTGCTACAATTTAGCTACCCTGGGTGCCTGTATTTTTTAGTTTTTACAAAATCAAGTTTGCTTCTAAGCATTTATGTCTTTGGTGTTCTGACTAGCTGGCCTGACGCCTCACTTAATGTGCTGCAGAAATAGCGCAAGTCAAGCACCATTTTTTTTAGGTTTTCAGGATGTAAAAGGTCGCTTTTCCTAGTAGTAAAATGCACGCTTATGACTAGCAAGTTCATTGTAAAAAATATACGGGTCATTGTTAATAAGGAGCCATTTTCCACCTATTTTTTTATTGCTCTGGAGGTTATCGTGGCCATAATAGTTCACGTTAGTGTTGGGGAACTAGAGGCTACCCGGAAAATCTCCTAACATTCTTCTAAACAGTCACATATTACATTTTTTTACTTGGAAATTTGCATTTTCCTGTAGAAAAATACATAAATTTCTCCTAAAAAATTCCTACTTAGAAATTTGCATCTTGAAAAGCTTCCTAAACATTTCCTGCCATACACTAATGCAATCAGACGTTTTAATTTTCTAATTGAAGAAACCTTCTTTACCTTGGCTCTTTTTGCAATGTTGGTTTATACTAATATTCATGTTAGTGGATGATTAGTTTTTATATTCTATAGTTGATGGAAGTAAACACAAAATAAGTAATTCCACCCTCTCCAATGCCATTGTGGCACATGGCAAGCCCAAAAAAAAAAAAATAACCACGCATAAAAATCTCCTATTTTTCTTATTAAACCTCTTTTTCGACCAAAATTTTGTAAAAATTCCCTCCTTATTGCTACATCCCTCCTTATCGCTACATCCTGGCCATTGATGGCCAGAATATTCCTACCAAGATTCCCTCTAAGAGAATCTCGTCCGCCCTTATAAAGTCAATCCTACACCAAACTTGATTTTCCACCTCAGCATATGATTTTCATACCATTGCAGCAAGTCAAGATACAAGTCAGAATTATTCACAACAGCATCTATTTACACAACAATCAATAGAGTCATTTCTTCTTTGCTGCAATGCCACAGCAAGAGACAACAAAAACTAAAACAGAACAAGAAAACCAGAGACTCAAATGTAAAGAAGAAACTGAGTTTGTGCAGGCCAACAATAGCTCTGCCCTGCCCTGCGCAAATCGCTCAGGAAAATCAGTCTGCAAAACCACTGTGCCCCTACGCAAACCCCTGTCAGAAAACGGCGTGCAAAACCGATGTGCCCTGTGCAAACCACTGTCCAAAATCGTTGTGCAAAACCATTGTCCCCCTGCGCAAACTCCTGTGGAAAACCGGTGTGCAAAAACATCGTGGAAAACCAGTCTGCG
This sequence comes from Isoetes engelmannii, assembly GCA_011763485.2. NCBI lineage: Eukaryota > Viridiplantae > Streptophyta > Lycopodiopsida > Isoetales > Isoetaceae > Isoetes > Isoetes engelmannii. The sequence continues at coordinate 268 of JAANSK020287768.1, read as the reverse complement.
AAATCAATTGGGCTTCAGGATAACCCTATTCTGAATAAGCAGTGAGAACAAAAATTGGGCGTGAAGCCCTTTCCTGAATAACCAACTCCGTGAACTTCTGGAGGGTTTCATCCTCCTGGCCTGCGCGCAACCCCCAAACCACAAAACAGGAACACAAAAAAAAAACCTTAGGCACTGCGGCCTCACCACAACGTGCTTCCGACTGCCTTCCTTCGATGCCCAGCTCCCTCCGACATGGCCGCCATACCCTAACTCGCACTGCAAGCCG
>JAANSK020287757.1:0-10645 GCA_011763485.2 Isoetes engelmannii | reverse complement strand
GGGGGGGGGGGACACCCTATTTTTGCAGCCTTGGATTTGCATGTGACTTGCATATCAAAATTTAGGCTTCGCAGCCTTTCATTGGAAAGGGACGATGGCATCCTTGAAGAGCAAGGCTCCATAGTCTCAATTCAGTAGCATTTTCTAGAAGCGGATACCCTACTTAAGGTTTCCTTGCATGATGATGTTCAACTATGCTTTGATAATCATGTAAAATTCTCCTGCCTTCGTATCAAATCAAGGCCTGGATACAGAAAGTGCTTACAGAATTGATTGCGCAGGGCAGATTTTGGTGCAAAAGGATCCCCATGTATCATTTTGCTCCACTAGAGCATGCTCTGGAGTTTCTGTTTACAACAAGGGTGTTTGCGGCATATACAATGGCAAAATCCTATGAAATGTTTTTATCCAACAACAGAAGCCATTACAGTTGAATGATGTGCAACAAAGATTAGACGCATTTGATCAACCATGGTGCTAATCTTTTTTAATGAACCAAATTTCAGCCCACCTTTCGTGATCTCCCTTTCATCTCCCATCCTTATTATAAATATACTTCTTAATAACATTTTAGACATTTGTGGGTCATCCAATTTGAATGTCTCTATACAGCCTGAACAAGTATTTCAATATTTTTTCTGTATTTAACCCTACTTGGCAAGGCAAGCATAATTAGACCAAGACACAAGTGTGTTTACCTGCAAATTAGTCTTAACATCACAAAGAGCATAAATCTCAGCTTCTATTATAAGCCCTAAAAAGAGGGGGCAACATTTTACAGATCATCTCACACTGTTATCCCTCAAATGCAAAGCTGTCCTCGACTCAGAAGATAATTTTAGCTATTACACCCTCAATCCTAGCAAGGGGCTCAAGTTAACTGGCCTTCCACAAAAATACATTCTGGACTTACATCGTAGCTCGTAAACTGGTAAATAGGTACTGATTGACTGGCCTCAGTTAGAAGTTGAGTTTTTTCTTTCTCCTCTTCTTCTCAATTTTCTTTCGGCTTTTACCTTTCAACCGCTTTTTTATCCCACCCTTGGTCTTCAAAGCTTTTGTTCCAGGATTAGCAGCCTCTTCATCAATGTTCATTGGCTCTTCTTCCACTTCTGTAAAAATGATAAGAATCAGAGCATGCTATACCTGAGTTGTTATGCATAAGTGAATGTTCATAGAATATTGAATACAGATTTTGCATTTTCACTAACATTTGCCAAGCAGTTTGTGCACCATGTATTCTAGTAGACTACCTAGTAGCACAATAAAACACTACGCAGTTATAACACATATAATACAGTTCTGCTCCATTCAGCATGTAACTTCAACATTTAATCCATCTTTTGTTATTCGCTCTGTAGCAATGCATCCTGACCCATCTGCAGTTATAATACGTGTACATAGTTTGTTCGGCTTCATTCATGGCTTTTAGTATTGATTGTTCGGCTTCATTCATGACTTTTAGTAAAGTTGGCGCAAATTTATCATTAGACTTCCCAGAAAACGAGGAATTAATCTCAACCATATCAGGTAAAACAAAATTTCCTTCTGGACAGATGACAAGATTGAGATGCTCATGCTTTATGTCATGGCTTTTGAAAATAACAATATACAAGAGAAAACATAACAAACAGAGAAACTATAGCAAGTTAGAGAAACTATAGCAAATAAGTCTAACCCATTGAATCAGGCTGTTTTCTTTGAGGCACTTCAATTTTTGGGGCAGCGCCTGCAGCATCTTGGACGGCTAGCTTGGCGGCTTCCTTCTTACTGTAATGATCAGCTACAAGCTCCCGCTTTATGGTTCGCAATCTCTTGTTCCGTTTGGACCTGATGGATTTCCCCATCTCGGCTTCCCGGCGCCCTGTATTAGGCGCTCTGACCTGGGTATTAGGGTTTATGTGGGTTATATCAGTTTCGGGCTCAAAATAAATCTCAGCTGTCCACGGATTGCTGAATCTAGGGTTTCAAACGGATTCAGATGATAGCATGGATTGCCAGGTTAATCTCCCCTCCCTTTTCTTCTTTGCATGATTTTGTATTGATGGTTCCATTGCCAAAAGGAAGGAAGGAAGGAAGAATATTTTAATGTTCTTCCTTCCTAGCTTAGACCATCCTCGCTTAGATATAAGGTTTGTAAAATTTAACCTTCTTGTATTTACTATTATATTCTAGGTCTAGGTCTGAGATGCATCATTCAAAAAATGTGCAATCCAGGTACAATATATATTCTACATTGATGATATCTATACTTGAAATAATGAGATTGACTAGACAAGCTACTCCATAGTCCCTAACCCAAGCTTTTGCTTAACATTGAGCTCCTTGCTCCTGATCAGGACATGATCACACGTTTATAGGCTACATGATACTTCAACGGTGACGAGTTCTATATAGACCGCACATTTTTGTATAAATTCCTGACTTCTCTTTATTCGATCATTTTGAATAGCTTAAACCTGCAACCTCCTTCAGAGCCTCCAATAGAGCAGCCTTTCTCCAATAAGCCACAGTGCACGGATGGCAGTGTCCAGCCCGAGAAGCCACATACATGGACATTATGGCTCAGACGGACCCACAGATATCACAACCCATGTACGACGGACCCACAGATATCACAACGTATAGACTCGGATTCCAGAAGGGAGGCGAATGCCCACGATGCTATGCAGGGGCCATCACTAGGTGATTCAGAGCATGAAAGAAGCTTCAATCAAGGTTAATGGGGGTATCGAAAACAAAAGCTTGCTTGCATATTGACGCAGCCACGCAATTCTTCACAAACACCATGCATGTCTGTGTGTTGGACATTGCCGCAGCTCGGAGAGTAGGCACACTGAGACCGGATCGGCCTCATCATATACTCGTGCAATTTCGTGCATTGCAGGACAGACTCTCTCTCCTCCAACGTGGGAGCCACCTGAAGAACACTCACTTCTCTCTGCAGGAAGATCTTTCCCCCTTACAATTGACCCGACGACATGACGAACTCTGCAAAGGTTTGAGAGGCGCAATTATAGAAGTGGGCGGTATACGAGAGGGCATAGCAATTATTCGCAACTAGTGGCCTCAAAACCTCTGGTTGGATTATGTTTGGTTGATTCCATCTTTGTTATTCTTTTGTTTTATTTTCTTTTGGTGTTTAATGGTCTGTAATGGGACTTAGTCGTCAGCTCTTGTTTGGGCTTTGGCCCTTTGCATTGTACCCGTCACATATTCGATAGGATGCTGCCTACTAGCATGACGTACTACATAATTTTTATGAGGGCCATTGCATGGTATAATACTGAGGCGATGTTGCCAGCTGAGGCAAAGCCCGAGCCCTTTGCCAAAGCTGGCAGCACCGCTGAAGCATTTTTTCCATGGAATGGCCCGAGGCATAGAAATTATAGAACGTAAATACAAAAATCTTACTGCCTTAAATTACAAGCCAAATGCGAGATGGAGCAAATTACACCCCATAATAATAATTTAATATGTGGTGTAATTTGCCAGAGAACCTAAAAATTAGGGCAATTTATAAAACCTTCAATACTTAATTTATTATATTATAAGACCGCCGCGAACATTCCTTTGGTTCCAAACCTGCGACATTGAACCCACTATTAATGTCCGACCTATCTTGTCTAACTCACTGCAAAAGACGCCATCTTATCATATTTCTTTGGTCCAAACTTGTGCAGTAGGAAAAAATTACTAATGTCTAATATTTGATAATTTCCTGAACTAAATGTGCATTCTATTCTCCGTTGGTCTCTCTTTCTTGCTTGCTTGTTGTCTTGCCTAAAATTAAAATGATATTATGCAGACTTCAAATTTGTGGAGTTTGTAGGCACCTAAAATCTGCATCCCTGGTCTCCCCATTAGGTGAAGACCCCCCACTTGTCTCAACCTCCCCACGACCCCGATCATCCCCGAATGGAGCTGCCTCAGGAAACCTGTCTGCAAGCCCACCCGAACCACCCCGACCCATAACAGAACCACCACGGCCAAACCACCCCGGCCCACAACAGAACCCCCACGGCCCCTGAGAAAGCCACCATGGTCCATAACAGAACCCCCACGGCCTACAACAAAACCACCACGGCCCCGTCCTCGGCCACCACGTCCTACAGCCCCACCAAGAGGGAGGCAGCCCTGACTCTCACCGACACACCCCACCACACCATCATCAGGCATCTCCTCATCTCGCTCCATGGGCAAATCACGAGGTGCTGGAATCTCACGACCACACCCAGCTAACTCTGCCGACGCATCCGGATCACAAGGCAACTCAATGGAGGGAAACATACGTTGGATTTTTGCGCCATTCAAAAGCTTCAGTTTAAAAACAACAAAGTGCCAGGGGCCGCTGCGCACTGGAAGAGAAGTGGGCAGACGCTGTAAAGCAGGCAGAGCCACACAAATCTTGGGGACCTGAACAATAGAGTGCGTCAAATGAACACCTAAACCGTTAACCATGGAGACTAAGAATTTCGGCACCATCATGTCCGGCGGGAGATCCACGATCTGGAACCAGCATGGAATCTTAACAGTCGTCAAGGAGCTGGTAGACATACCCGGAGTGTAATATTGATACAACACATAAGCATCCCTGAAAATATCTACCCCCCGACTCACCAGTTGGCGCACCGAGGATTCAGTCTCAAACATAATAATCAAGAAATTATTGGGCAAGAATTTCAAAGACTGATACCTCGGCAAGCCAAGCCGCTTCAAGTGCCCTGCAAGCCACGCACTAAACCTCCGGGTATCAAGAATATAAGCTGTAAAAAACCCCGAAACCGGAAAAGAGACCAAATTCTCAATGGTCTGAACATGACGTTCATGATTAATATCAATCCAAGGATTATCCGGAAGCAACGCCTTCAAATCCACAGAATGATGCTCATCAACAAATTTGAGGGCTTCCTCAACCCGAGCTGCCCTGTGCTCCGGAGCCTTCCTCTTGATCCAATCAGAGAAACCCGGTCACGTGACTCGGGATATTGTGTCCCTACCTCTCCAAGCGGAGCGTACAGGAATAGGGGCAGCAGCCCTAGCTTCCTGGGATGCATCCACAGCCACGCCAGGTGGAGACACATCATGCACCCTTTCCTCTGAAATCCCTTCCGGATTCACAACAGGCCCACAAACCGGGTTCCTACAAGCAACCGAGGGCACATCCTGCACCCTCTCCTCTGGAATCCCTTGCGGAATCACAGCAGGCGCACAAATCGGACCTCTGCATGAGTCCTCAATTGCAACAGAAGCCGTCTCCAAGGGTGGCATACTTGATGGAATAGACAGCGGTGTTTGTAGAACACAGTCACCTACTGGAGTAGAATCAAATTGAGAGGACGAAACAGAAACACCGTTCAATTGAAGGGGTTTCTAAAATACTCCGCATCTCCGTCAGAAGGTTCTTGCCAGCCTGCATCCCATCCAAAGAAACACGGGCTTGCTGTGCACCCATACCCTGGGAAGGAACATCCTCATCCAGAATTCGCACCAATCCGCACCCTGGGTCTGCACCAATCCACAGGTCTGCTGCAATCCGGCCTGTGCAGGGACATCCTCATCCAAAGTTCGTGCCACAGGCATCATCACGCCCTGGGTCTGCACCAAGCCACAGGTCCGCTGGATCCGGCCTGCACTGCCTCTCCCATACCTTGGGAAGACAGATCTGAGGTCACCTCCACCTCCAAATTGCGCTCTACAACCATCACATCCCCCTGCCCAGCCTGTGTTGCTAATCCCATACCCTGGGAAGGCAAATCCGAAGCCTTGGAGCCAGGCAAAGCTCCTCCAGGGGCCCTCCGTCTCGCCATCTCTCTGGGTTTTAGGCCCAAGCCATGCACATCAGGTGATCCGGCAGCCCTGGGATGCAGATCAGATCGCGCAGGGGCCGTAGCAAGCGATCTCCTTAGTCGATCTTCAACGGCCGACCTCCGTCACTGCCTCCGTTATTATTATTTTTTTTTTTTTGAAGGACTTTCTCAATAAATTAAAAGAATAACAATGGTACACAGTGAGTGAAGAGGAAGAGAAACTGCCCCGAAGAGGCAGCGATACCCCAGCACCCCATCATCCTCTCAACAACTACTGAACAAAATGCCCATCAACATCGACAATCCCCAGGAAGTCTCGCCAAATGGCGAACTTCCGCTCCGCCAACCCCGGAAATACCAGGAAGCTCTGGAACAGTCTGTACCTCAAGCGGGGAATCAAGGAGGCCGAAGGCTGCTGAACCCCCTGGAAGACCCACAACCACCGATGTCTCCAGATCAGCCATACAAGCCAGGCCACACAGTGGTGCAAGGCCTGCTTGCGCAGCAGAGGCCAAGCACCTGGATACACATGCAGCAACAACTGCTGGCTGGTCAAACGAACCTGGAACCGAGCCCGGACCCAGTCCCAGGCTACCTGCAAGTGGGGGCAAAGGACCAGACAATGCTCCACCGTCTCACGATGAAGACCACAACAGGGGCACAGAGGACTCACCCCCGGCCGGAACCTGCTCACCAGGGCATTCACTCTGATACACCGATGCACCACCTGCCACAGGAGCACCCTAACCTTCGGCGGGGGAAGGGTACTCCATGTGCACACCCAGACGGAGCGCCAGCGGGAGCCCGGAAGCTACAAGGACCACTTGCCAGAGGGTGGCAATGTGTCATGGATGACCAACGTGCGATAGGCAGACCGCACAAAACATGAGGCGTCCACATCAGGATGAACCCTCCAAACCTGCACCACCACATCATCCTGAAGTAGCACTGGTATGTGCAGCGGGATGTGACGAGCCACCTGCTCCCAAATAGAACGATCACTGGCCCTCAAATAAAACCGGGTCCGGAAGAACTCCCATGAGGCAACCTGGCCGGCCCAATACCAACCCTCCAAAGTGAGCACTCCTGCCCGCCTCCACCGTTATTTTCACCTGTGCCTTCATTGTTTTTGTGATAAATGAACTTGTAGATGCTCCTTTGCCAAAAGACTACATCTTCAATTTGATAAATTGCTTATTTCATATAATAAAGTTTAGCATGAGAACTGTCCTTATTGCCAGACTGTTGTCAAGATAACACGAAGAAATGGGCATCCCAATTTATGTAATAAAAACCATGTCTGCTACTCAAAAAATTTGACAACCAATTTAAGACTACGACACAAAAATGGATGAAGCCGAGGGTAGTCAAGGTGTAGCAGTCTTATGACCTCTAGCTGCATGGCATCCCTTCATTGGGACGGCGTGGAAAGATATAATTACATCTGGTCGTCATGCGGCAAATTCAATCCCTTGGACATATCAATCAATTCATGCTCAGGACGGGAAGGATACATGATTGTAGAAAAATAAAGGAAATGCAAAGAATCATTTCATAGTCCCGCATATATATAGACCTGTAGGACTTGTTCATTATAAATTACTAGTAACGGTGCCCAGCGTTGCTGGGCATAAGTTGGAAGCCTGTAAATGCTTTAGCAGCAATGGAAAAAATATGCAGTAACCAACTTATGCGAAATGTTTTGTTCACAATGAGAGAAGCGTCCAGTAATAGCAATGTCCAGCCTTGTTGGGCTTTACTTGGGAACATGTGATGATACACATGCATGCACCTACTGTCTACACTGCACACACCTAATACTGTCTACTGCACACACCTAAAACTGCAGCAAACCTAGATCTTAAAGCCTCGCATGGAATCTTATTTATCTTGCGTCACCAACCACTTTTGTTGCAAACACACATCGTTGAAAATTACTTGAAAAAAAAAAGTGAAAAATAGAGAATTCCTTCTTTTAAATTCGATCATTCTAAGAAAATCTAGTATGGAAATACATCATGATTATGTAGAGGATCGCATTTGCATGTTGCGGCATACATAGGATGTGTGTCAATATTGACTTTTGATTCGTGTAGGGACATGCAGGTAAATTGTTTCGTGTTGTTAGACAATGTACATAACTCCTAAAATGATCCATAAAATGGGCTTTGTCTCTGGCATTTTGAGCGTGATGTGTGAGAAGCACAGATATAAAACATTATCTCATGGTTTCTTAGCTTCCTACTAAACCTTGGGACATAGGTCCACTTTCAATGCAACCTGCAACCTGCTCTCAGCAACCTGCTCTCAGCGACCCTCTTTGTGTCGATAGATTTTACTTTTTCCTGGAATTAATCAAATTGAGTTAGGCTACATTTGAGTTGTTTTCACATTTCTTTGGAAAAGAAGTTCTACTGTTGAAAGAATTAACACAATGCCAATGAACATTTGAGAGTAAGATGGCAAGACCTACTTGAGCACAACTAAAATATGGTAATGAGAAGTATAAGAAATAGCTACCCAACCTACCAACGTGCTCATTGCAAGGGCCTTTTTCCGTAAAACTAATCTTTCCTTGTTTGTCAAAGGTTCACCATGAATCACTGGGCCTAAAATATCTCTGCACTTCTTATGCCGTTCTGCTTTCTTGAATGCTGATGTTTGCGATTCCTCCATTTCCTGAAGCAATACATGTTTGTTGTCTGCATTCAATGAAGCCTCCCCGTTGCTATTAGTAATAGAAATATTTTCCAAATGAGGTTCTTGAATGTTGCCGAATTCGTTCTCCAAATAAATGAAGAACCCCATAAAATTGGTCTGCAATTCATTGAAACATTTGCTTCTGCTCAAGAAAAAAAAAACTTTTCCAAACATTAGCTTAAAGGATATCATTGGTGAAACAAGCTGCCCAACTTGGTTTGGTCGTGATTAAATATCTTAAGCTTCAGAAGGAAAGAATATATGCAACATGGAGGAGATCACATTCATATATCTAGCCATGATTGCCTAGCTTAAGAGTAGCTCCAATGTTTGCACCCTTCATTGTGCTTCAATCTTATGTACTTTAAGAGTTGATTGTCGCAATTGCATATGCACCATCAAAAGTTTCAAAGTTGAGAGCTTGAACACATTTAGCACTCTTGCCAAAGACATACATGCTTAGCCACCTCTGCTTCCACAAACGTCAAGCAAATCGGGTCTGCCTTCTTGCCCAGAATGAAAATCAGGGCTGCATTCTTGTTGGATGACCCGTAGAAGAAGGTAAAATGCTCCCTAAATTTGCTCGACGCTGTTGAATGGAAGCAGCTCCGCTATTCTCAGACCTGCTATTGACGGCGCTCCTGTCAATAGCAGGTCTGAGAATAGCATCGCTGCTTCCATTCCACATTACATCCCATCGTGAACAGCAGGAACTCCCTTCTTAATAAGCCACTGTCACATCTAGAAGCAGTTTGCCATTGACTTCTAATTCTAGAATCAAGAAAACAATTTACCTCACCTTCACCAATTGGATAGAAAATCTTGTTTCAAATAGAGCATCACGCATCATCAACTGAATATTTGCAGGTGGGAAACAATATGGGGACAAATCGACTGAAACTATCAAAATGGCATACGCAGCCAACCCGATGATAATAATTTACAATAAGGCTTACTACCAGCTTCCCAGAACAACTACCTTTGAGTTTGATTCTTGGCTCGTCGAAAGAGCTCCCTGCCTGCCATGCCAGCTCCCTAAGCCGGCCGAGTATTCTATGCCTTGTTTTAGCATATCGCAAGGGATTTGAACCCTGCTCTAAGTTATAGAATAAAGTAGAAGGGTTAGAAGGAATCAGAAGTAGAGAAAAAGGCTAAAGAAGAAGCATTGCTTATGAAGCAAATACGGTCTCACCAGAGCTGCGATGGAAAACGCCGCCCTTGCTCCAAGCTCCAAATTAGGAAGATCATCGAGACATCCTTTAAAGTGGAGATTTGTGAAGAAGACGCTTGTCTCATATCTGGGCCGGTGACTTCATGCCTAAACTCGAAATCAAGGAAGCACTGATGCGGAACAGAGCCAAAGGAACAGAGCACTCATGTTTGCCAGGTTTTGAGACATTATCTGCACTGCTCTGGAAGGGCTTTTGATCCAGTGAAGCTTGAAAGGAAAACTCCAAGACATAGCCACACCCTAGCCATCCGGAAACAGAAACCTGGCAGACTTGCATATACGGTTATAGAGACTGTAGCCCTTTGCAACAGAAAATAAAAAGAATTGTCAGCATGAAAAACATTACTTCGATGTTTGTCGATTGGGGATTCCTTTCCAGATCCGGTTACAGCTGGAGCCCTTTAGAAAAACATAAGGTCTGCAACAGTTCTGCTCCCACACATGCTATATCTTAAACCATGTACTCTGTACAACGCTCTAATCTGATAAAAAGAAACAATACACTCTGTTCTGTAAAGTCCTTACATATATTTAACCTGCTTGCCGAAGATCTGTTTGATAGAAGCAAGGACTAAGAAAAATCGTTACCCTAAGAGCCATGCGCATCCATTCTCTAAAGTCGTCTCTCTTGTGAGCCGTTCTCTCAAGCTTCGGCATTCTGGCCAAGGGAGAAAAGGAAAGCGCGGGGTCAGGTCGTTGCGCGGGATTAGGTTTAAAAATTTGTTACAGAAACAACGTTTGGAATTTTCTATGGTTTTAGGGTATGGGTGCCAAAGGACCTTTTCCGTTGGAAAAAAAAAAACCTAACGACCTTTTCCAAAAATAATCAAGAACCTTTTCTTTTGTTTATTTCTGGATCATGAGATCGTGCAATAAATCTTTGCCTTCGGATCTAATCAACTAA
>JAANSK020287746.1:0-10646 GCA_011763485.2 Isoetes engelmannii | reverse complement strand
ACTCCGTTTTTCTTGTCTGCGCTCGAACAGACGGTTGTCACATCGAACCGCAAACTTGATAGCTTCCTCTAAACTCTTCCATACTCAGCAACATATCCTTGACATCCTCCCGTAAGCCCCGTCGAAAAGAATCTCGAAGGGCAACATCATCCCAGGTGGTGTCAAGTGCAATCTGCCGAAACTCCGATGCATAAACTGAGGCTGTTAGGGAACCGGCTCCAGCTGCCACTGTCGTGGCCCCCTTCCAAACTGGAAAAAGATGTCGTGTTCCATTCCCCAATACGTCAAAGTAAGTGGGTCATGTGGCTTCCCCATTCCATTATACATTAGCCTACGCCGAGTTAGCTAAAGCGACTCAACAAGATTCGTTGAAGCGATTTTAAACAACCCAGCCAGGAATTTTTTGTAGCAAATGGAACTTTCAGAAGTCACGCCTCTGCAACAGATCCACAACCTCAAAGAATCAAGACCTGCAGCTAAAAGTCGAGATCAAGAGCAAGAAAAAACAAACAGACATCCGCATTTGAATTTTTTTAAGCAAATCTTGCTGATTCGCTTTAGCTAATTCGAGGATTAACTAAATAGCTGCTGTAAATTTAGACAGCTTAAAAAACAGAAACAGATAAAATGGTAAAAAGAGAGGGTGGAGAAGGGAGATAGACAAAAAGAGGAGAGAATAAAGAAAGAAGGGATAATTATAGTGTGTGTGTGTGTAGGTATGAGATATTTTAGAATTGGTAGTAGTTGCGAGTAAGCTCCTTATAGTTGATGCTTTAGAACTTGTAATAGGTGGTAATAAGCTTCTCATGGATTGACGAATAGATATTGAGTAACATGGGTATGAACATATAGGTGTTGATTAACATGGATAAAGCCCAAAAAATGTGTGCATCTATGGGTGTCCATAGTAGTAGGTGATACTTTAAAATTGAGAATAGGTGTGAGCAAGCTCATACATTGACCAATGAATATTGAGTAACATGGCTATAAAGGTATAGGTGTTAAAAACTAACATGGATAAATCCCAAAAAATCGATAAGAATAATTTATGCGTGCATGCATGCATGGCCGTGTATTCGTCCAAGTCGAGGCCGAGGAAAAGAGACGACCCATTAGGCAGCCTCTTTTCTAGTTTGTTTATAAGAGAATCCCTTCCTTCAACATGCTATACCCTAAAATTTCCAAAGTTGAATCTATTTTTTACCTTCCATCCTTTTTTCATGGCCTTCCTTTTTTCATGGCCCAGATTCAGTCCGGCTCCTCATCTATTTGGCACACATCTATTCAGATCCAGTCGGGACTGCCACACTCTAATTCGGCAGCCCACATGTGTTCTTCACCTTCCCCAATTATTATTATTATTGTTTTCCCCCTGAAGCAGCAGTATCCCTTCCCTTCATGGTTAGTGGAAAGAGACCAGGCCCGGAAACGGACCAGGTCTGTAACAGGTCAGGGCAGGGTTGAGGATCCAAATTCAGCGGGGGTATTCCACTTACATGAATTAGAGGTCCGATTGCCAAATCAGGAAGCTGTTACTGGTTTTTGGAAGCAGGTTGAGTTCGAAGGTGATCGAGCTTTCATCGACCGAGCTGCCTTGTATGCCTATTTGGCGGAGCTCTATTCCTCCATATTGAATTCCCAGGCTCCTCTGGTTCGAGAAGTGGTGGACGCAGCCACTCAGACTGCAGTCACATCTTGCACAGAGATTGCCACACAGACAGACTCGGAAGAGATATCCTACACAGAGATTGCTACACAGACAGAGCTGATAGAGACCGCCATGCCAGCATCCCATTCAGATAGTCCACATACAGGATGTCCAGAGCATCGTGGTAATCCAGAGGATCGAGCTCTGCATTTGCGGATTGTAAGCCTCCCCGAGTCCAGCAGTGGATCGGATGTGGAGGAGGCAGAGCGCTTCTTCAGGGACACTATGCATATCCCATCTCCAGGCATAGAGGCGGCATATCGAGTAGGGATTCAGCGGCCAGACCGGCCACGCCACATTCTGGTTCGTTTTCGGGCGCGGCACGATAGGTTACATGTGCTCCAACATGGCAGGCATCTTCGGGGCACCAGCTTCTCGGTACAAGAAAACCTTACGCTCATCCAGCTGAGTTGCCGAAGGGAGGAACTTTGTAAAGTGCGAGAAGCGAGGGCACAACGGAAATGGGCAGTTTACAGAGGTGGAGCTGCAATCATACGTGATCAGTGGCCTCGTGATCTGTGGTTGGGGTACTCATAGCATCATTAATGATAACGCTAGACTGTAAACATGTATATAAGTAAAAAACTTGATGTCTGTGGTTCTGGGGCTTCGGTCCTTTTGTTTGTATTGCTCTAGGACTTCGGTCCCCGTACTGTTTAAGGGCTTCGGCCCCCCTTATGTACTGTTCCGTCGCATGTCCAATTGGATGCTGCCCAGTGGCGCGACGTTAAAATATTCTTCTTCTTCTTTAAAACTCCATCCTAATTCATTTTCGTCTTGAGCCATTGCCCCTTTTAGCGAAGAGGCTTTTTACCGGAGTCCTGCTTATCCCTAGGGGAGTGGCGGCTTGTGAAGAAGGGCAATTCCTCTATGCCATAGCCAACCTCCAGAACATTAAAAAAAAAAAGCGAGGAAAGGGGGAGAAATGGATCCCCAACTTCCGTTTTGTTGGGGAATGAAACATGATCCCGCCTTCCAATTTGGCAATTTGGAAGGGAACCCGCTCCAGCTGCCACCGGTCGCAGCCCCCCTTCCAAACTGTAAAAAGGTGCCATGTTCCATTCCCCAATACGTCAAGAGTAAGTGGGTCATAGGGGCAGCAAGAATGGCTTCCCCCATTCCATTCTACATTACGTGAGTTAGCTAAAGCGACTCAACAAGATTCGTTTAAGCGAATTTAAACAACCCAGCCAGGAATTTTCTGCAGCAAATGGAACTTTCACAAGTCACGCCTCTGCAACAGATCCACAACCTCAAAGAATCAAGATCTGCAGCTAAAAGTCGAGATCAAGAGCAAGAAAAAACACACAGACATCCGCATTTGAATTTTTTCAAGCAAATCTTGTTGATTCGCTTTAGCTAATTCGAGGATTAACTAAATAGCTGCTGTAAATTTAGACTGGTCTGGCTGTGAGCATTTTGACACGGATGAGGCATTCAATGCACTTGATGATGTATTTAGGCAAAATAGGGTATCGGCGGATTCTTTTCTCATCGGACAGTGAATATGGTAGAACCTAGTGAATCAAAACACACATACCCAAATCAATGAATAGAGCATTTAACTCACGGACTCTATTCAGCCTTTCTGCCTGCAGCAATCCTTACCCTGATGCTGTACAACTATTTACACTTATTCCTGGTTTGTATACACAGACCATAGTTTGTATGCACAGGCACCTTGACTACGATGCTGTAAAAGCAAAGAAATTGTAGGTGAGAAGCAAATATAGAAAAAGAGTACTTGGGCCAACTTTATCCAATTCATCATTCTTATTGAGTACCCATACCTGCCTGAAATCAAAATAACGGTGCAAGCATCCATAACTTTTAAGTGGCCACCAGATCCATCATTCTCCATAACTATCCAATCAAAATGCAGCATGATTTAGAGCCAATCAGCATGGTGACTTATAACAGCAGAACTAATCATACAAAGGAAATATGTGACTGTATTAGCATATTTACCAGACCCTTTAAACTTTCTCGTCCAACAGTGTAAACTTCGCACTAACCACGATCAATGCTACTGATAAGGCTGGCATATGTACAGAACCTAAAGCTGCATAAAGAAACAGATAGTGACAAATCAACCAGACGAATAGAAAATAGAGAATCATAAATTGAAAATATTATGCAGTCATCTTCTAATGTTCTGGACAAAATCTCGACAGCAGTTAAAAGCTAATAAGCCCTCATAAAGTAATGTGATTGCAGGAGATTTCATCATCCACTTAGGTGTACCCAACTTAGTTTCTCTGAGGCATAGCGGCCAGTGCAGGAAAAAGGATTTTCTGAAGACACAGTAGCAAATGCTGGGAAAGCATATGAAACGAATATGGTGATATTAGGTAGCCAATTGATTTTGAATTTGTGATCATAGGGATACCCATCAAAAAAAGGTGTTGCTCGCGGTATATCTTCAGTTTTCCATGGCCAGGTGAACTTTCTCCGCATTACCATTGTCAGTACAATTTAATCTGAACCTTAGACAGTAGATTCTTGGGTCAACAAGAGGTATTACGAAACAAGACAAAATTCAGCAGCCCAATGGGAACAATGTCCAACCATAATCAGGTCTGTAAACATCTCCTAATTGGGTTTTCAAAGATGCTTGTGAATGTTAAGCAATCTTATTTTTATTCTGAGAATGTTTTCCAGACAAAGAGCTTGACATATGAGAATTTCCAATAACTTAACAAAGAGATTTGACTGTATTCAGCTACCAACAGACATAACATTTTTAGAACTTGTGAAGGGATAAAATCCTGTAACTGCCTGTGGATTGGGAGTTTTAAACACTCTACCAGCACCCTTAATAAAAAAAACGGCATAGCACAAGCAAGCATCAGACTGTTGCTCTGCACTAAGATTTATATAAAGCCCTATCAGGGAATTAGCACATCGACCCATTCAAATAATTGGTTAGCCGTCATTTCAAAAAGCAGAGGCCCATTAAGAATAACCCCATGAATGCTCAAACATCAAAATCAGAACATACCATTGTCACACTGTCATGAGAAAAGACAACTGCATGTTGTAAAAAGCATTCCCCAGTGTTGTATCAATGAGTATGGCCAGTGTTCCCTTCCCCTCCTTTAATAAGCTGTAGAAGCGCAACAGCCTGACAAAAAATCATAGATTATAACCAAATCAAGGAGGGCAACTCAATCAGGAGTCACAAATAGATCACAGCATGTATAATCTTTAAATGGAATGGTAGTTATGATATATTCTCTTTTTTCTTATGGGATACAAAAATATATAAACTCAAAAATAATGCACTATTCAGTGATTTCACACCATGCTATATAAAGTAAACTAAAACAGATACAAATACAGCAAGGTCAAGTTCCAGCAAACCTTACCTTTTCCTTGGCACGAGCAGTTCCTGTTTTTGACAGCAGATACAACACAGGAGTAGCCCCCTCTTTAAGAAGCATATGCCGGTATTTATCACACGCACATACTTTCAATAAAGCAGCCGCTGCATTTTCTTTTCCTTTTGGAGAGCCTGCTTCAACCACTTCAATTAAGGCAGGAATTCCACCCTCTTCTCCAATGGCCGAGCTGCCTTCAGTCGTGACTGACAGACTAGCCAGAAGCAAAACTGCTTGGTCTATTATTCCCATCCTTGGTTCCTGAGCAATACAAATAAGTGGCTTCACTGCACCAGCACGTATAATTTTCCGTCGATTTTCACGTACCGTTGATAAATTAAACAAAGCTACTGAAGCATCTTTCTTTCCCCTGGGAGTTCCACTTCTTAGCAATTCAACTAAAGGTGGTATTGCCCCTGAAGAACCAATGATTTCTTTGTACTCGGACTTAGATGACAGGCTAAATAGAGTTGCAGCTGCATTTTGTTTTGCTTCTGAAGTGCCATTGCTAAGGATGTCCACGAAGGAGTGTACTGCACCCGATTGACCAATTCTGTCTTTGTTGTCTTCGTTAAGGGACAGGTTTAGCAAAGCAGTGACAGAAACTTCTTTAACACCAGGATCTTCAGATGTGAGCAAATTGACCAGATGTTCAATTGCTCCGGCCTTGGCAATTGCAGCTCTTTCCATTGAATTTTTCCTGGCAAGCAACCTCAATTTCCCAGCAGCTTCTTTCTGTAAAGACGGAGAGCTAGACTGAAGCATTCCCACCAGGTTACTTAGGTCCTCATGATCATAAACTTCCAAATGTGCATCCAAGTCAGGAACGTGCTTTGGTTCTCCATCCATCCTAAACTTGCTCTCGACAGAATAAGCAATAGATGAATTCTCACTTCTTGCCAGTTCTCCAGAGATCTCAGTGCTATAAGGACAGAAATCACTGAAATTATTTAAAGAAGCAGTACAAGGACTTGCCTGGGATGATATAAAACTTTCCCTAGTGCTTAAACCAGAAGAACTTGTATCAGAACTGGAAGTTTGTGACAGAAAATAATGAAAGTTTCGAAGCGAAAATGCATTATGCTTTGAAGCAACCATAGAGGCTGTAAGTTTTTGCTGTAATGCTTTCTTACTTTGCTGTCCATAAGAATCAGATTTTGGAGCAAAGCTGATTAAAGAACCGTCAATATCACCAGTTATGTCTGACATATTATTTTCATCATTTAACAAATTGGCAGTGACTATTTTATTTGGTTCGCCATTTGAATTTCTACGCCCTGATAAGCATGGCAATGGAACCTGATTGTCTAAGCACCAGTTGTGTATTAGCTCCTTCATGCTATAATTAGGAGTAAGTTTTCCATGTCCCAAAAACTGCCGAGTCTTGGGGCATGTTTTGTTCCCTTCTTCTAGCCACTGCTCAATAGAAGACCGATCGTATGTTTGTCCTGATGCAATTATAACAGGATCCCACATAATCCTCTGTGATAATGGACAAACAAGTTCTGCGGGAATTTTCTTTGTGGTCTCCTTCAGCTTTGATTGAGGGTCTGCAGAATAAGCTTCTTCCCCTCCCATTATTTGACACGCTGCTGTTGTTTTTCTTCACACTTCTAAAATCTCAGCAACACTATGGCTATCTCTCATAAACTGGAAGCACTTACCAAATTTGTAGGAAAGCACATGGAAAACGTACTACCTTTCAGTAAAAGCATGTTAACAACTACATTCGTTCTTGCATGGTCAATAGATGCATCCCAGATATGCAGTCTCTTAAATGCTTGTT
The DNA here is from genome assembly GCA_011763485.2 of Isoetes engelmannii. NCBI lineage: Eukaryota > Viridiplantae > Streptophyta > Lycopodiopsida > Isoetales > Isoetaceae > Isoetes > Isoetes engelmannii. The sequence continues at coordinate 3,772 of JAANSK020287746.1, read as the reverse complement.
AACAAAAAATGACTTGTAAAATTGTTAACCGTAACATGAAGATTGACCCCCAAAGCTCTAGATCCTGTGCGTCACGGATATATATGACCAAAATCAGCACAGTGATTTCTTACAATGGGGCTGTTGCGGATCCCCTTTCTGATAAACATATCATGCCCGTATAATAAACACATCATTATACTCTCCCAACTTCAGAAGTTAACTGCAGAAACGCTTTGAAGAATAACAAATGCGTCCTAAGGAACGGCATCTAGCAACATGAGAAAAGAACCATACCAGACTAAGAGGGACAAAACCAATCCTTCCAAATTATTCCATTTGCCCGTGAGCAAACACCCAATTCGCTGAGTTAGCACATTTTCCATGAAAACTTGAAGATGCGCAAGAGAAGCTAAAATTCATATATGCCAATATGGATGGCAAGGAAAATTGGGGAAGAATGGAAGACAGAAAGGACAAATGGCCGATTTGGTGTGCTGCAGCGGCCTCTGGCAGCGCCTTTGGTCTTTCTCGTCTACACGGCATATCATAAAGAGTCGCGGATTGGCTGATGACGGGGGCTGTTATTCCGCCTTGGAATTAGGACACGTGGCGTTTCTAGAAGAGAAATATAAAAGGAAATTAGGCTATTATTTTGAAGACGCAAACACAAACGCACTTTTTGGGCAAAAAGTTCCCATGGTTTGTAAACATTATTTTCAGATAATATATTTGATCTTTCAAAAAAAAAAAAAAAAAAATCCCCATGGTAGTGACATGTTCTCATTTGTTTGTGACGTATATTATATGTCCTCACCAACATAGCTCAAGTGTTCCATCCCTCCCTCCAGCGCAGTCAAAGCAGCTTTCGCCTCTTGCGTCGGCCGCCCCTCCAGTGCAGTCAAAGCAGCTTCCGCCTCTTGCGTCGGCCGCTTTTCCTGCGCTGGAATGTCGCGCAGCGGGCAATTCACTCAACGTGAAGTTCGGCTGACAAACTTTCAGTCGTCGATCTCCTATCTTCAACGGCCAAGATGAACTGTCTATAGATTTCAAAACAGGAAGCAGGGGTAAAAATGAAGGGCAGGGCAGAACGGCAGGGAAGACGTTAAAAAATCTTCTTCTTCTTGAAAACACAAACTAACACATGTCGTCATTTGACTGGTTGAGACGGCTGAAAGTTTCCCAGCTGTACTTTACGTATCAAGTTTATCCGCACAACAATTATCTCGCCCCGAATCCCTGCCTGCACGATCATGTCCACAGGCCCAAATCTACTGGCTTCCTCTGCTTCAGGATCTGTGCTAATCTCTTTTTAAAACATATCAATTGACTAGAACTTTTCTATGCTCCCAGTCTTCTATGATTCTTCTTTAAGCTTATTATATTGGTTCATTGCATTGATTTTCAATGTTAAATAGTTCCAAGCTATTGATTGGGGCGTCATTCTAAATGTTAGTTTATAAACAAATCCATGAAATAGTAACACGTATAGCATGTGAATCCGATACCTAAACTATCCTCTAAATAAAAAATCATTGTTATGCTTCTTTAGTGGCCGTGCGCTTTGATTTTATTTTATTTTTTGCCCATCCATATGCAAATTAGATAATGACTGCATTAGATTAGATTTGTCACATAGAAACTCCTGGTCTCTTACTTGCAAATTAAACGCCTACCAAGAACCCATCACTAATTTACCATATAGATGTTATTGCCATTTAAGCCAAATACCCCTGTCTAGCTCATCCTTACGCATTTATGAGCATTTTTTTTTTTCCAGTCGCGGGGCCCTTTTGTGTGGTGTCAGAATGGCATCCCCACTACCATTCCCCTACAAAATGGGATCCCCTACAAGATGATCTCTCACGTTCTTTTAAGATCTGACTTTTTTTAAACATATTCAACCCTGCATGAGCAGATCCTGCGAGAATCGTAATGCCCTACCCTACAAGATGTTGCCCTGTGAAACTCTGGCCCTCGAAAACTTTGTCCTGCAAAGATCTTGCAAAGCTTTGCCCAAAATATTTTCTGCAAAGATCTTGCGAAAACTTTGCACTTATGTGCGGAGCACTTATGAAGATGATCCGGTAATGTCCGAGTTCGAGAAACAGGTCCATCGAAACAGGGCGGTGACCTAAAGAACCAGTCATGCGGAATGGAGACAGTCGACTTCCATTCCGCAGTGTAGAGACTCTGACGTGGCAGCAGCAGATTGTTTGTTTATAAACTTGTAGTTACTTTAGATTCTTTCTTTCCTTCCTAATCCTTGATTGGCCTTCTAATCTTTGGATTGGATATATCTAGATAATTTAAGTAGCACAAAATTACCAGTAGCATTATCTTTTTTGTTTGTAATTTTGGGCTTCCATGCCCCTTTTGTTGTTTGGATCCCATGGCCAATTTGGTCTCCGTGAATTAAAAAACCTATACATCCATCCACCCACGAGGAGGGGAGAGAATTTAAAGGTATGCAATATTTATTTTATTAAGAAATAATTATTAAAGCACTATAATAGTGTAGCTCAATGCCTCCATGCAAAAGGCAAATTTACGAGTCAAAAAAGAGTTTGATGCCCACATTTTGGCAATGGAGGAAGATTGATATTGTCAGCCTAAAAGAGCCAAAAAGAGCAGAGGACCACTAGTGCATAGGCTATGATATCATGATATAACGTTAGGTCTTATTAATAGCATTAGTGTCACTAAGGGACCCATTTACAAAAAGGTAGCAATATAGAAATTTGACAATCTTGACAATCCTAGAAGAAAAGTTGCATGAAATAAACAGGTTAATAATGGGAAACTACAGAAGTTGCATCAAATAAACACTCGCATGTGATTTTATAGTGGTGTCTTAATGAAAATGGTATTGGGCCTCTCGGATATAATTTTTTTATACAACCATTTTGAAACATATAGCATCCATGACAAGTTGGATTGGAATTTCATTCTAGGACGTAATGGAAATGACTAATTTTTTAGAGGTAGCACAGTATGTGTTGTTCAAATCATTGGACTATGTCTTTGAGCCTGTATTAAAGTAAATTATATAAGTGAATTATGTTTTCACCTACTATTGGACATTTGAAAAAATGGTTGGCGCTCTCACCTACTATTGGACCATATGTGAAAAAAATAGATAGGGCATATATTGAATTGTATGCTTCATTGTACATCTATAGCGTGTTGCCTTCGCAGAGCAATGCATCTTCTTCTTTTTTCTTTTTGAAGGATGTCAAACTCTATTGAAAATTCGAGCTAAAAAGAAGGAAGGAAGGAAGTATATTTAACGTCCACGAAGGAAGACAGATACAACATGCACAAGTGGGATTAAAATCTCAGAGGATAATCATGATTTAGAGAGTAGGATCTTGAATTGACAAACAAATACCTTCGCCAATGCTAGTCATAACTATGTACCCGAAATTGATCATGTCGCTAACTGAAATGAAACTTTATATCTTTAAGTGGTGTCTTTTAAAAATGAAAAAATTGTTAAGAATATTCAATGAGTTTTTTGAATTTTTGGTTCATATTGTATCTATTTTGGTTACTGTTCGAAAGTGAACTTTATATTACTTAAGATGTTTATCATCTTAGAACAGGAAATAATATAAATGTATTATGAAAGTTTCTCAGTCATGGAAGAGAATTGAGAAATAAATAAATACTGTGACGTTCCAGGTATTTATACGGGTATAAATACCGACACGTCGCCCTAGATACGGCCTAGGGGTACTAACATTAGGGGTTAAACGATGTCCTAAACTAATTAAGTGGACTTAATTAGTTA
>JAANSK020287735.1:0-10646 GCA_011763485.2 Isoetes engelmannii | reverse complement strand
TTTCCCCGGTTGCAAGCCTTCAAGGAGGGGGGCCTTGAGGGGGGGATAGTGTGACGACCATACGGAAACCATCAGGTATGGAGCGTGTGATTTGATTCCATCTAAATCATCGTGGCCTTTTCTTTGAGATTGCAAATATGGGCATCTACATCATCTCCAAGTTGCATCTCCAATTCATGCAACTTCTTTATGAGCAAGACACGATTGACAGCAGTACTTGAAGCATATCTCCTATTCAAGATCTCCAATGCTTCCCTAGCACTGGTAGCATCTTTCACGAGCTTGGCTGCTGTATCCCAACGGCCATTTCAGGGCTGCAAAATTTTTTTACCCAACCATCGTCCGCCACTTCAATAGAAAATAATTTTGCAGTATTCCATTTAGTCCGGCAGATGGCTATGTGGCTTTTTTTTTTTTTTTCCTCTGCCGGAGAAGCTTCCAACGGACGGGGACTATCTCCTGGTACTTCAAAAATTGCAGCGGCAGATCTCAAATCGATGGCAACATTGAGGGCTTTAGGGTTTTGGAGCAACAATTTTTGTTCTGAGCCGATAGACAGAGTAATGCAGCGATTTAGGTCGCTATAGCCGATTTTCCTTGGTCTTTGCTCAAAGAAATTTAAGGAATCATGTTAAAACAGTTGATTTGGAGCTTGAATAGGCTAAATGCCTCTGCATATGCTGATTTCAAACTTCAATAGGTTTAGTCCATGCATTATTGTGTTTCGATGTTCAAAGATTAGGTTTATAATCCTCTGTTTTTATCAAGATCCGAGCAGGCCGCGCATATCGTTCAGGGTTTCCAGGCAAGAAGAAGTGATTTTGCACTGGTGAAGCAAAGCTTATGAGATTAGAAAAACTGCATTTGATATCCGAAGAACATCTTCCGAGTCCACTGTTTATAACCCGAGTTTATAATCCTCTGTTTTTATCAAGATGATGAGTCCGAGCAGGCTACGCATGTCGTCCTTGTGCTGCCAGACTAATGCCACTGCAGCAGAGTGTACCTTAGAGAGCAATCTGAAGACGCAGAAGAAGACTATATGATGCCGGATTGAAAGAGGGCAGAACAGATCTTCGGGCACTGTAAAAGGTGATGTTAATGGAATATCGCTGAACAATTACCGGTAGCTTAAAAATAAGAGGCTGGAACTTTGCTCCACATCAGCATTTACAACCGCTGCTGGTGGAATCCCGGCCTTAATTTATTTATTGCTATAAGAAAGACTATATTTACACGTAGGCGCCAGACGAGCAACAAGAGCGCCTTAGGGTTTAGAAAGAGGCCTTTTCTTCGTGCAGGTCCATGGCAACCAAGCGCAAGCCACTTATTTCATGGTAAAGCTCCAATCCAGAGCTCGGGGCGTGGATTAGGGCATGCATTTTGAGCTCCAAATCGTGGGCGCTTTCGCATGGTGCAGATTTTGGCGCTTTCAGTCCAGGTATGGTAATCCGGCAGCACCCAACAAATAAAACTCTACTTTTGTGATTTTGTTATGTCGAAAAAGAGGATGTAAGAATGACTGTTGCAATCTCTGGGGATAACGATGGTGGCAATGGCAGCAGTACTGATATCAGCGGCAGGGACGAGTTTGTTAGAACTGCGGCAAAGCTTGCGGTTGCACAAATATGTGAATCAGTGGGTTTTCATGGTTTTCAAAACTCAGCAGGGGAAACCTTGGCCGAGATTGCTATCCGTTACCTCCGGGATTTAGCCAAAACAGCACACTATTATTCCAATCTGGCAGGCAGAACAGAAAGCAATGTGTTTGATGCAATCCTGGCATTGGAAGATGTAAGTCCGTCAGGTATGGTTATAGACCCATCAAGGCCTCTTGCAAACTCTACTGCGTTTCGAGAGGTTATGAAATATGTTGAATTTGGTGAAGAAGTACCTTTTGCTAGGGCACTGCCTCGCATTCCCATACCGAAAAAGAGGAACCCTCCCCCCAGTTTTTTACAGCTTAGAGAGGAGCCCCCATCATCTCATATCCCAAGGTGGGCTCCAGCGTTTCCAGATCCACATACTTACAAGGTTACTCCAGTATGGGCAGAACGCAAAGTTGATCCTGCAAAGGAGAGACTGGAGCAGGCGCGGCAAAGGCGCAGAGCTGAAAATTGTTTATTCTCTCTTCTTAGATTATCATCTGGTGCATCTGCACTTCCTCCCTCTGCAGGCCCTTCATTTGGAGCTCTATCTGCTTCAAGGGAACAGGAGGAATTGCTGGCAAGACTAGAGGTTGAGGGCAAGGCCAAAGGAAAGCGGCCAGTGACATTACAGAACTCATATTTGGCTCCTCCCTTACCAGCTGGAGTAAAAGAAGTTACGCCGGTATGCTTTGATAAAGACAAGAAAAAGCCAGCAGAAGAGCATCCTAATGGTTCTGCTGCCTTTTCGTCAGTTTTAGAAGCCTTTGCTCCTGTAGTGCAAGCTGCAAAATCAGGTGTACATGAGATAAGCAATCATTCTAATGATCTGCATAAGAGAAATCTTCCAGATCCTAAAGAGAGGCCGCCTATTTTGCTCAGTTTTGGGTTTGGTGCAAAAGCTCCACCAAAAGGCAAGGCTGCAAGCTTAATTCTTGGTAAGAGGATGGATGGGGTGAGGGGGTTGCAACTTGACAATGAGGAGGAGATGGACGAGAAGAAGCGACGAGCAGAGCAAATACTTGCAGCAGCTCTAGATGGCATGGAGGATGGAGCTTGATTGTGACAACTATTTATTACAGGCTCTCGCGGGGTATGTAACACTTACCATTTATTGGAAACTCCAGTTTTCATGTCCATTTATGGCAAACATCTGCCACCATTTGTTACAACCCTTATGTGGGGTGATTAGACAATTTGTTAAGCCAAGTAGCAGCACAGGGAAAACAAAATCATATTTATGGAGCACACTTGGTATCAAGTCTAAAAATCCGGAAGATTAATTGTACATATGAACCTTGCTATGCATCAATTGATTTCATAAAATTGTTAGCAATTAAATTTTGAAGGAGCTCAGAAGTATGTGCGAGTTTGTCTGGTGGCGCAACAAATGGCTCATGTCTCAGAGGTGAGAACCTTGATAAACATTCCATAAGAGTTTGTTGGAAGATTTGCTTCGATGGCTGAGTACAAACAGAAAATTTAAATACAAAGAAACCGTGTTGCGAGTTTTAAGTGGCACACATCTCATTTTTCGTGTCTGCATCTAACGTGTCCTCTGTTGATATGGACAGCATGAACATGCAAAATACTGTGTTATCTCCTTTTGTCATTCTTTATATGTTCAATATATCATAGTAGGATAGTAGAAGCGCAATTCTTTCTCGCTGAATTTTTCACAAATTCTTCGTGTAATTTTTTGAAGGGGAAAAAGCACTATAGTTTTAACTGTATGTAGTGTTGCGCCTCTTGTTATTATTTTGGTTGGTCCTGCTACAAGTGTAATTTTTTGAAGGGGAAAAAGCACTATAGTTTTAAGTGTATGTAGTGTTGCGCGTTTTGTTATTATTTTGGTTGGTCCTGCTACAAGCAAGACCGCGGAATTACCCATTGGAAAAAGCTGTTCTTGCTTTTCTGGAAGTAGCAAATCTTAGATTGGCAGATCTGTTTTGTAACGAAACTTTGAATGATGTGTCGATTATATAAGGAGGCTTGGTCATTGAATTTGGAGTTTCTCGTTTTTATAATGTTATCTTTTGTCGCTTGGTCATTGAATTAGGTGTTTCTTTGGCTGTGCGTCTCTTAAACAAATGCAGATCCTCCTTGATTCAACAGCTGAGGTCGTTATATTTCGGGACAGCATAATTAAGTATTGTGCTCTATTCCAACAAACTTTGCAGCAACTAAAATAATCAGTGTTGGGCAAAGTCCGGAGAACACTATAAACCAACACTATAAACCAATCCGGTTGAGTCCGAAGAACACTATAAACCAACTGGTTGAAATTGGAATTACAAACCAAGTGGTTGAAATTGGAAATTTTCACTATAAACCAACTGGTTGAAATTGGAATTACAAACACAAGGGAAAATTCCGGCTCTATAAACACAAGATATCCAGACTGGCCAAAGTAACGATAGGAGATTTTCCGATGGGACCTAAAAAATTTGCCTAAAAATGTGCCCCAACATTCCTGCTTGTAATGCTCTGAATATAATGAAATATTCCTAACAGTCAAAATCTCTGAACTCCTTTATAGCGAAGTGTTCCTAACAGTCGCATCTCTGGTACAGGAAATAAGCCTTGGAGGAACTGTTGCACGTATGCTTAACTGCAAGCAAAATTGCCTCAATTCAACCTTAATATAATTTAAATGAATTTTCGTTACAGTTAACAATCTCATCAAGCACTAAGGTCGAAAAAATTATAGACTTGATACTTAACATTTTGTTTTGCTCTTTAGTAGACCAGTAAATGTGAAGTGCAGAGATCTAAAATCTGTTACCTAAATTATTATCGTCAGGCTTTCTATGGAAGACAGTACGAGAGACACACAAGAAATGAAGCGGTCAGTCAAGTCCTAATTCAAGCCATTGGCAAAGTACTCATGCACCTGAATAGCTAATGAATAAGGTACTTGACAAAAACGACAATTGAAGAATATGTCTGAACATAACATATAACACGCAATAAAATCGTAATTTTACATCATAAAATATTCAATTGCAAATACAAGCCTTTTAACAGAACCCTAAGTAATCTGTTCATATACTGTAGCTGGGCACCATGGCTCAGTTATAATAGAGCTCTAAACCCATGCCATCATGTATTTCATAATCCCCAAGAGTTATATGATCCTTGTAAATAGTGTACCATTTTTGAATTCTGATTTTTTCAGCCCTGGTACCAGTCTGGGCGGCAACGAGCTTCTTCAGGTCGCCGATGGTATCATCCTCGTTACACTTGACACGGACCTTCTTGCCGAGTCGATCGTTAAGCACTACCTCGATCATCCTGGCTATGGCTCCAACGCTTCTTCTGCTGCGAAAACCTAATACAAGCCCCTTCTGAAATCCTTCCAAAATATAGCCCTCTTTTCTGAAAAGGTCATCTTGACACGTCATGCCTACGTGGCTGTATTATTGGTTATCTTTTATAAAGGTTCAGTTTTGAGGTCGAGACCATTAAATGTAGGGATATTCTTTTAGGGAGTTTCCCATGAACGGATCTAAACCTGAAATAATATGGAGCAAGGTTTCTGGGTTCCCATGAATCAGAAGATCTCAAGATCTTTTCTGCAACATCTCAGCCGATTGATGGACAAGAATGAACTTTCAGCTGATGGATCAAAATCAGGTCCAAGACACGAGCATAGAGTAATAGAGATGGATTAATTTTTGTCCAGGTCCAAGACCTCACCCCAAGCAATTGGACCTCCAGAAAACCTCCAAAACCTGGAGGTTTTCGTCCATGAGAAACCCCCCTTAGTAATAGCAACGACGGGTTTTGACCTCCATTGAAATACTCCCTTGACCTCCATGTTTTGTCGGAAGACCTCTTCACCTTGAAAGGCTGCTGGATCAAAGGCCTTTTAACTTTAAGCCAACTAGCTGGTGGTAGTGCTCTTGGCACATTCTATGATGTTCTCTTTGTTGGTTGTTCCACGATAGTCTAGTCTCTAGTTATTTGTTCTTATTTTTTCTCTGTTTTTGACAGATTAGAAGACTTCCTGAAAAAATTAGAAGAGATCCGGCGAAGATCAGAGCTTCTTTCAAAAATTCGACGCCCTGCGACAGATCTGTGAAGTCCTGCAAACAGATCTGCCTTGTAAACAGCTCGACTTCGCAAACAGCCCTGCAAACAGCTCGACTTCGCAAGATCTGGAGATCTTTTATCGGACTTCCCTCAAGCTCGGTAGTCATCTGAAGATCTGGACATCGAAGATCTTGCAAGATCGGCGGCGGCAGAAAGAACCCTAACAAAAAATTAACCTGGGCCGCCGGTCGAGCGGAATGGAAGAACCCAACTTCTATTCCGCATTATTGGCGGGTGCCACGTGTCGCCAAAGGTGTGGTCGCCAAGGAATAAACGCCACCCAACTTCTATGATGTTCTCTTTGTTGGTTGTTTCACAATAGTCTAGTCTCTAGTTATTTGTTCTTATTTGTCTCATAGGCTAATTGGTCTCTAGTGGATGCTAAGAATGCCTCCTCCTCCTCCTCCTCCTCCTCCTCCTCCTCCTCCTCCTCCATTGTTCACATCAAAAAGAACCATGGAAAGCATATCATTGCAGTTCACACGTCTATTGAGTCATAACAAAAAAAGTGCTCAAATCCCCCAAAAAATACCCCATTGAGGAACCGGGGACTAGTGAGCAATGGGGTGTTTTCTCTGCAATGGGGAATTCTTGAACAAAAGGGTTTATCATACGGGGGAAGATTAGTAGAAACGGGAAATTCTTGAACAAAAGGGTATACTCTAATGGGGGAATTAATAGAAATAGGGAATTGCAAATGCACATCGGGTTATTTTCAAGAAAGGGGGATTGAGCGATAAGGGAATTTGTGAATGTATTGGAGTAATTTTAAGAAAAGGGGATTTGCAAATGGATTGGGGTATTTTCAAGAACGAGGGACTGGTTCAAAAGGGAATTTGCAAATGGATTGGGGCTTTTTAAATAAAGGGGATTGAGTGAAAGGGGAATTACAGAAAAACAGAGGATTGCAATATATACCAGGGTATTTTCAAGCAAAATGGTAGTTTCAAGAAAAATAGTATTTTCAATTAAAAGTATAAGTTTATGGCTGTGTACTAGCAAAATATTCACTCAAATCAGTTTGCATTTTGAAAATGCTATATACTTTCAAATTATTAAATGGTCATATATAAGTGGTCGGATCAGCTCATCAACCAGAAGCTTACCTGGAATATGAATGAATTTCTGGACTAAACAACTGGTAAATTCTGCCTTCAAAGAAATTTCTGTATTTCTGAACTAAACAACTGATAAACTCTGTCTTTGCAAATGGAATTTCCACCTAAGTCATAATTGAGTACCTTAGCAGTCGTTGGTTCGTTGGCTTTTACTCTGAAAGAAGAGTCTATAATTACCTCATTTATTAAGAACTGCCATTATGCTTCCACCCAATGTCTATACAATTTAGTGATCAAACTCAAAGATGCAGCTGGTGCCAATAATCTCAGTCTTAATGTAAACCCTTTCTTTCTTAAAATATGCCAGATGCTTGTGGACAGGGATTTACTAAGATCAAACATGGGTGATGTTGCCTTGTCATCTATTGAGTTGTTGGCTTTTAAGCTTGGGAAGGAGTCTATGGTTAGCTCATTTGTTAAGCAAAACCATTATGCTTCAACTCAAAGTTATGCAACATAGTGGTCAGCCTCAAAGACACAGCTGCTGCCAATAGGCTGAGACTTAAAGGAAACCATTTCTTTGCTGAAGTGTGTCAGATCCTTGTGGACAAGATTGTGCATGTGGGATAATTTGCTAGCAAAAATTTGTTAGCAAAACCCTAAATCTGAAAATTCGTGTGACGTCGCTATAACCAAATGCGTCGCGAACACGTCGCACGACACATCTGACGACGTCGCGGGCCACGTCTGACTATGTAACATGCCACGTGCCACGTCGCTAAAAACGTCGCGCGTGATATGCAGACTTCGAAATGTTTGAAAAGGTAATTTTTAAGCTACTTTAGAGCTTCTTGGAGATGGGGTGGTCTTCTGCCCGCAAAACTTGGTCCCCTGGCTAATGCCAATGTTCTGAGCCCATTGGAACAGACGGTTCGCAATTCTAAGGTGGGGGAGTTGCCCGTCCGTCCTCGGGGCCTTAAGGAGAGGACGTTCGAGGCAGTCTACTTCCGGGTGGTTTTAAGGTCCCATCTTCTGGCACCAACATTCTCCCTCTATGGGGGGCCACGGTGCAAGGTCCTGGACAGATCCGACAAGGGCAAGGGTGCCAGGACATCCACCCCCCCCCCTTTGGGGCTACCTGTTTCTGGGCGGCACCCTTCCCCAATTCGAACAAAACCAGAACCTTGCACCGTGTCCTCCTGTAGAGGGAGGATGTGGACGCCAGAAGATGGGATCTTAAAACCACCCGGAAGCAGCTTGCCCCAAACGTCCTCTCCCTAAGGCTCCGACGACGGACAAGCAACTCCCCCACCTCGGAATCGCGAACCTTCTGTTCCAATGGGCTCAAAACATTGGCGTTAGCCAGGGGACAAAGTTTTACGGGCAGAAGACCACCCCATCTCCAAGAAGCTCCAAAGTAGCTCATACTGCAACCCTTGTGGCCAATTGGCCTAGGAGATGGCTGCAAAATGTTGCCATGCGAGGTGTTCGTGTTCTTTTTGTTGCAGAAACTGACCGTACAACATGGTCACTAGGGTAATGCCGCCATTTCTAACGACATGGCGAAGTCGAATCGCCATTCCGGAGACCCCTCACCGCCCGAACGACAAGACACTTGGATTTTCGCACAGCCGTCCATAGGTCGCATCGCGGTTTTGCAAGCTCTCCCGAATGGATCTTGGATTTTTCGAAGCTTTTCGAAGTAGGGCAATTGAACAGAGGATTCAACGGCGACATAGGTGAACCGATATTCGGGAGAGTGGATATTCGCGTACGTCCCCGCCGGAGGTGGATTTCTGCCATCATCAACTAGGACTTGCTTCCTCCCGAAGTCGGAATGCATATTTTAGCTTTTCTACAGGTTAGGGATCTTGTTAGATTTACTTTAGTATACAAAAATTGGAACAATTGTGTTTTTCCAGTGTTTTAAGGAACATCGTGCTAGGGTTTGTCCTCCACAGAGATCCATATTGTACCTTATACAATAGGACCCTGATTGGGAGCCACATGTTACATATTCGAGCATTGACTATTTCTATGTTTGCAGAAGCACAATTCTGGCTTTGCATCACCCAGGGTTTGTCTATGCTAATGATGGAGGTTTTGTATGCATGTCTAGAAAAAAGGATGGGATACTAATGTATGAGGTTGGGAATCCATTAGTCAATTCATGAAAGACTATACCTAGCCCTTCTGATAACTTCGTTCCAGCAAACATGGTAGTAGATAAGTCATCAGGTGCCTATATGATTTTGGCTTTAGGATCAGAATTACACGAGAAAGGGAGGGACATGGGATGATAATGGTGTTCTCCACAATGAATTTATTGGCTCTTCTTCAGTTTTTTTCAATTCCGATGGCAACACCGTGGCGATTTAAGATTATGAGCAAGATCAGTCTAGTCGGGTGGTTTTTGATGATCCAAATGAATTCTATGAAGTTGGGGACTATATAACTGTTGTCTTCAAATGCAAAGATAGAGTGATACTAGTTGGTCTTGCCAACGGTAGACCAAAAATTGAATTTTGGAGTGGAAATACATTGAATGATATGTTGAAATGGACATTGATGACTAAACTTGATAGGGCAGCATTGAAGGAGTTGATTGATATGAAAAATGAGACGATTGAAAGAAAATATTGGTTAGATTTCTGTTTCAATGAGAATTGGTATCCCGAGGTTGTTGTGGGCAAAGATGATAACATTCTCATTGCTTTAACTGGGTTACGAATCGCTATCTATCGATTGATGAGCTCGCCATGCAGCAGGGGAATGGCCGACACATCAGATGCCCTCATTCCGGCGCTCAAACAAATCTTAGAGCAGCGAGGAGTTTTAGGAAGCTTCACAGCCAGATTAAGAGGCGAAAAAACCTTTATTAGCATTTCAAAAACTAGTTACAAAATACCTTTTTTTTAAGGGAAATATAATCCTATCTGAACCTATACATGTAACCAAACTCTAAAATTCTTAACCATGCCACAAATCTCACAGACTTGGCCAACATTAGGTTTATAGACCCATTTATGCTGGCAGACTAAAAGGTCCGCTTGCGGGTCACGGGGCCTCGCCAACTCTTGTTGCCCCGCTTCCCGTTTCACTTCTTGGGTAAACTGCTCATATGCAGCCCATCCCTCTTCTTCTTCTTTTCCCTCGGGCCTTACAACAAGCCCGAAGGTTTTCTTGTCGGAAGACTTGCACTTGGCACTTGCGCTTGAACTTCCATGGCACTTGCAAGAGGAAATTGTGCTTGAGGAAGCCATGGTAAGTGACCATGGTCCTGCACCTTTCTTATACCCTAACCCCAACCCCAACCTAAAGCCTAGGTTATGCATGTGGGATAATTTGCCAGTAAAAAATTGTTAGAAAAACCCTAAATCTGAAAATTCGTATGACGTCGCTATAACCGAATACGTCGCGGACACGTCGCACGACACGTCTGACGACATCGCGGGCCACGTCTGACAACGTCGCATGTGACGTGCCACGTCGCTAAAAACGTCGCGCGTGACAAGCAGACTTCAAAAATTTTGAAAATAGCTTCTTGGAGATGGGGTGTTCTTCTGCCCGCGAAACTTGGTCCCCTGGCTAATGCCGATGTTCTGAGTCCATTGGAACAGGCGTTTCATCATTCCGAGATGGGGGAGTTTCTCTTCCATCGTCGGGGCCTTAGGGAGAGGACGTTCGAGGTAGGCTACTTCCTGATGATTTTAAGGTCCCGTCTTCTGGCACCAACATCCTCCCGCAAGGTCCTGGACGGATCCGACAATGGCAAGGGTGCCAGGACACCCACCCACCCTTCTAGGCTGCCTGTTGCTGGGCGGCACCCTTCCTCTCCCTAAGGCCC
>JAANSK020287724.1:0-10646 GCA_011763485.2 Isoetes engelmannii | reverse complement strand
AGCTCAACCATGAACTTCCCCTAGACCTAACTAACAAATAAACAACAAAAAACCCTAAAAAAACTAATTTGGTTGACTAAAAAACTAAAAAAACTAAAATTAGGGCATGGTTTACAAAGCAAGGCGGATCAACAGTACCTTTTTTGGCGCCGGAAATGAAGGCCAGCTGCCTCATATTTATAGAATAATTTCGGGTGCCCGAAGTCAAAATTTTGCGTGCCCGAAGTCAAAATTTCGCGTGCCTGAAAATATTTTCGCGTACGCGAAACCTTCATTTCGCGTGCGCGAAATGTTGGGGCCGGGGTGTCAGCTTGGCGCAATTTCGCGCGTCCGAAAAAGCAGTTTCGGGCACCCGAAAACTTTTTCGCATACCCGAAACTTTAATTTCGGGTGCTCGAAATGATGACTGGGGTTTCGGGCACCCGAAATTAAAGTTTCGGGTGCGCGAAACTATTTTCGCGTACCCTGTTCAAAAGGTTTCGGGCACGCGAAATTGTTTTTTTTTCCGGCCGGTAGAGTTTTATACGTCAAATACGTATAATACCTCAAAATATGTATTTTTGAAATTTATACGTCTAAAATTTTGTATTTATACGTACAGAACCTATCCCTGTCTGGAGCCCATCCACCACGCCCTCCTCTACAGCTACCAAAAGCAACTGAGACAGGGCCTCTGCCACAATCGTGAACAGGAACAGAGCCAGAGGGCACCCTTGGCGCACTCCTCTACCGAAGGAGAAGAAGTCCGAAGGCTCGCCCTGGCACACCATGGTCACACGGGCTGATCTGTGCAGCTTCATAACAGTCTTTGTAAACCGAGGGCCGCACCCTAACGCCAGCATCATGGTGGACAAAAACTCCCAGCAGACGCTATCATAAGCCTTGGCGAAATCCAACTTCAAGTAAGCAATGCGTTGCCCGGTTTTCCTAGCCCAATACAAGCCCTCGTAGGCAGCCGCCACATTCGTCAGAATGTTCCTCCCAGGAACAAAACCAGACTGCACCCTACTAATGGATGAGGACAACACCGGCTTCAGCTTCTCCGCCAAGCCTTTGGCAATGATTTTATAGACAGAGGACAGCAAAGAGATAGGCCGCCAATCACTAATAGTGGAGGGCTGCTTCACCTTTGGAATGAGGGAAATGCATGCAGTATTCAAAATCCGATCAAATTACGAGGACTGCAGTAACTCAAGATAAACCTGGTACACTGCCTCACCAGCCCACTCCCAATAAGCCTGGAAAAACTCAACAGGAATACCATCCAGCCCGGGGCATTTATCCTTAGCCATACACATACAGGCGTCAGCAAGATCCTCCCTCGAGAGCTGCTAATCCAGTCTATCACGCTGATGAGATGAGATAGAGGGCTTCACAGCCGCCAGAACAAGGTCCTGCATCTCCTGCTCATAAGGCAGTGCACGCTGCGCAAAGAAACCAGAAAAATGAGTGTGCACATATTGGCGATGGCGGCGACGGAACCCGAGGTCGGTGCAGCTGATTCGCTTTGTTGATTCTACCTGAACCTCGATGGCTCCAGCTCGGGCCACTTCTGAGGATGCAGCAGGGTCGCATGGGCTAGGTTTGAAGCCCCGCGACCTCGCAAGGCGGAAAAATTCTTCAGATAAAGAACGGTCTGGTGTTGATGCAGATCGGAATCCAACTACTTCAATCACGGATGGGCAACGGAACGGGCTGAGGCAGTCTGTGTGATTGGTTCCAGGGTCTGTTGTTGCAAGAGGTGAGGCAGGCCAGGTTGTGCAGCGATCCATAGACCGACGGGAAAGGGTTTCTACCAAAAGGGGAACTGTGGTGGAGGAGGATACAGACCGTTTTCCTCTGGATATAATCATGGCCCAGCAAAGTGAGATGTGCAGAAGGACCGTAGCGGAATCTGCTTCCAATTTGGGTGGGCAGTTTGGTCTGCAGCCAGCTCATGGAGGATTGATGGGGCTGGAGTATGGGGCGGATGTTCAGGCCCCTTCTCATGATCTCGGGGTGCAGGTCTGCAGTCCACAGCCGGCTGGTGCGTTGGATCCTGCAGCTGGTGTGGTGAACCCAATTCGTGAGGGAGTGGTTGGCGATCCTGCAGCTCAAGGCATGGAGTTGCAGCAGGACATGGAGATGCAGTTGGCAAGCCCGGGGGATCCTGCAAGTCCGAGGAGCCGTGCTGTGGCTGATGGGGAGAAGCTTGGTTTGTTGAAGGAGATGTGCGGAATTCTGCAAACCCCTTCTCTTGAACGGTATGTTTCATCTTCTCAATTTGATTCCAGTCTGGGTGAGGATTGTGTGCATGAAACGCCACTTGATATTCATCCGAGCATGCCGCCTTTGGAGACGGCATCTGCTCTGAGTGCCTCTTGTGGGCCTGTTGCTGTGATTGAGTATGGTGAAGTGAATTTAGGTGGTAGTGTTCAATTAGGAGGCATTCAATTGGCTGCCCTGCCTTCTGTGGGGCGGCCTGCTGCAAGTTCAAATGCTTCAAAGTTCACCAAATACCCTTTAAGATTTAACAAACTAATTCAAATGCCCTTGTAGACAAACACACAAAAATTGTCATCAACTACAAATTGCAAATACAATCATCATAAGCACATTCATATTCAGCCTAGATTGGTGCCCTGCATGTGCACGTATTATGATCTCTGCCCTTGCATCTACTACAACGATAAACTTCTACATCTCTATGAATCATGTTCGTCTATGGTGCCCTGGAGGTCGTCTTGTCGCTGGAAACAACATAATACCTGAGGATAGTTCGCTGAGAGCAAACTGCTCAGCTAGTTTCGTGCATTGTCTTACTCTGAATAGAAATAGCCGCTAGACACCATCAATATCCGTCAAATAGGGGTATTCTATGAAATATGATAAACTGGAGGGCATTTGGTGAAACTTAAGATTCTATAGAGGCATATATGTTGACCAAGGACATCTCAGTAGATTCTTAAAACAATGTCGTAAAAGTCGTCAAAACATAAGGGTATTTTGTAGGTTTTCCTTTAAACAAATTGGCAAATTGGTAACATAAAGACAAACATATATACGTGGAACCACTATTTACTTCAACACAGAAATTTATGCTTGGCCGATGCCAATGCTATTTTGTTGCAAGTAATCCAAAGCTTTTTGTCACCAATATATCTTTGTGAAGATCAAAGCAAGCGAACTTTCGCTTGTCTTCTCCAAGACAAGCTCATCTCAAAGTAGACCATCTGTAAAAGCAGTTCTTTTTGGAGACATCTCCAATGATATTTCTCCATATATTGTGTTGCATCTATTTTAAAGACTTGATAGATTGGATTCAAAAATATTTCGGGATTTGCATCATGGTTTAGCATCCATTATACTACTGCCCGTTGATGAGGAAAGAAATTGTAATTCTACATAGATATTGCAAATTTTGATCCAGTGCCAAATGCAGCGCTACAATTACCTTATAGTATGAGCAACTGAACACCTGAAAAGTCTAGGATGCCGAAAATATGTGCCAGATCTGCAAGACCTCATAATTATACCAAGACAGATAAAAAAGAATGGAGCAAATAATTAAAAAAAAAAAAAAAAAGAGCTTCTGACCTTTTGCAAGGAGCATTCCACATCCAAGTACTACCAAACAATCTGCAGATCCTACACATAAGCCAGACAACTATGAGATATATGGATAGCGATACCTATATGAATACACACTATAAGGACACTTTATATGCATCTTTTCAAGTACCATAGGATCTTAATATCTCTTTTCTTTTGGCATTAGGGAAATGGAGCTCTATGGATAACTCAAAGAAGTATTCTTCCTCTACCATATGCCAAAGCTAATACGCATCTTCCAAGATGTCCTATTTGTCTCATTCTCTACTCTCTATTGCGTTGATTCTATCTTAGGCCAATGAAATGAACCAATCACCTAATACCTTTCCAACTTGATTTACCAAAGCAGATTGAATAGAAGGGAAAAAGCAAAATCAATCAAAACCAATGCACTCTTTAAATCCATGATTCAGTTAGAATATTTGAATCTCAAAGAAGCAGTTTTGCACTGCACTAAAGTTGAAGTTTTGCCTGAGATGCTCCAGAAGCCTCAAGAAGACAAAATGGATATTTAAAAGTCAAACTTAATAGTCTATTAAAACACTGTCATGTTATGCTTATTGTCTCCTCTAAGATACTAAGCAAAAGATGCAGGAAATCCTCATTTCAAATCTGGAGTGTAAACCCTGATGAAATAAAAATCAAGACATGGAAGTGGAAGCTCCACTGCAATACTTATTCAGATCATATAAACAATGTCGAACTGTAAAACCTAAAATTGCAGCTAGCCATTACTGATGTAGACATTGTTTGCATCCAAAAGGCCAATGCAGAACTGATTGACATCATCACAAAATGCATGAGGAAAAGAAGGGCTGAAGCATGACAACAATCTAATGCAATTGCAAATGATTTGCAACAAAGTTTATGGGTAAATATCTTGCAAAAGAAAAGTAAGATGACACAAAAAACATAGTTGCATTGATACCTAAAAATTTCGAAGAGTAAAACTTGTCTGCAAAACTTCGCACTTTCTTCGCTTTAGTTTGGTACAGATTTTCAAAGCAAAAACACATGCAAAATGACATGGCAAAATTTATGGATATAGAATGCCCAAAACAGATTAGTTACTAGATGATAATGCACAAAGTACAAGTAAAGACTCGCATCATAATAACTTTGTATCTTATGGTACCAATTCTGGGACCTTGAAAATGGTTGGCTTGACATAGGATTCTAAGAATATTGCACTTCAGAATCTTTCTTATGATCAGCCAAACTCATATTTATAAACAAAAGCCAATGACAGCAGCTTGCTTAACAACTGACTGCAAAATCATATGTAAGGAACATGTCTCCTTAACAACAAAGAAGTTGGATGAAAATCCAGGTTAACCTCTTGTCTGCAAAGAAGCATCCTATATAGAAGGACAATAGCATATTTGATGGAAAGATTTGGAATCAGCAAGGCAAACTTGTTGCTCGATCTCACTATAGCTCTTCACTCCATTGGAAAATAAGTACAGTTTTCAGATAGGCCAAAAACTTTGGGCCCTTGGCTGAGCCTAGAGCCAGACCAAATGCTCCAAAAAAAAGCATTAAAAAACAATACCTTAACATGCACCAAAGCACTTAGAAGCTACTGTAATGGCTATGGAGTTTTGTCACAGCTGCAAGGATGCATGTTGGCTAAAGAAAGCAACAAGGTAAGCAACTTATTGTTTTTCATTTCGTTTTATGCTTTATGCAACTAGCAAGAAGGACAAATACAACAAAAACTTTTCCCCGTCTTTTGGTTTCTTAAACATTGTCAAAATAGCAGTCCTAACCTACCTCAGCTGCCCACAGCTCTCGAAATAGGAAGTACGCATTCTCTTATCACAGCATCTGCTACTGCATCGAAATTGGCTTAATAGGACCTGTATTTTGGTTTAATGACCTCAACACGTTAAGGCAAAAATTTCTACTAATAACTGGACCATTATTCTTATGCCTCAAGGGGAAACAAGTATTCAAATCAATATAAAAGTTCCCCAAAACGTTTCCTAAATACAGAGCACTTTATAGGCAATATAGTGCTGATGCAGATCGCCTTTGTGTGGATTGATCCAGCTCAATGATAAACACAGGGCTTAATTACTTACATGGCTGCCGTGTGGGTTGGAAAGCAGCAGGAAATGATTTCCACGTAATAGTTCCTTTAGAATTCTTGCAGCAAGTCAAGCTCGGCATTATTTTTCTGCAGAAAATTCCCAAAGATGATTGACATGGTTTCTCAGGCTCCTAATTGGAGCGTTGGGAAAAGGATATGAACTTCATCTTCCAGATGTCTTCTGCAACAGGTTTTCAAAGATCTTCAAAAGCAGGTGCTAGTTGCTAGTCCCTTAAATCACTCTGTCCCATTGCAGAAGTAAACTGTTCAGATTCCTGGTTTTTATTTGTTTAAGAGCTTTACTTCTTTTATTACCTTCCAGTTGAAGTGATCTGCTTTGTATCTGCAGCGAATTCCCAATTATCTTCAAGAGCAGATGTGGGGTTCCAATCCACCCTTACGCTCAATGATCTTTCCACCCGAGCTGTTGCATCTTTATCAGTCAATAGGCCAGGGTCATCCACGCTAGGCTTTCTCTTCTGACTTGCTTTACGGGACCGCGAGTTCAACGTCTTCCTCCGTATGCTGTCAGTACTTGTTGAAGTTTCAGCAATGTTTACCTTCTTGCCTGCAAGTGACTTCCTCTCCGATAATCTCCTCTTTTCCTGCTTCTCCTCCTCTTCCTTCTTTTGCTCCTCTTCACTTGTTGAAGTATCAGCAATACTTACCTTCTTGCCTGCAAGTGACTTCCTCTCTGATAATCTCTTCTTTTCCTGCTTCTCCTCCTCTTGCTTCTTTTGCTCCTCTTCACTTGTTGAAGTATCAACAATATTTGCCTTCTTGCCTGCAAGTGACTTCCTCTCTGATAATCTCTTCTTTTTCTGCTTCTCTTCCTCCTCCTTCCTTTGTTCGTCTTCTTGTCTCTTACGTTCTACTTCTTGCCTCTTGTGTTCTTGCTCGTCCTGCCTCATGCCTTCCTCTTGTTGCCTTGCCTCCAAAGCACTTGCTCTTGAATCATTTGTTTCCTGGATTGCTCTCAATGCAGTTTCCTCTTCTGCTGTCAATGCTCCGTCTTGCTGCTTTCTAAGCAGCATTGCTTTCAAGGCAGCAGTCTCCTCCTCTGTCAGAACCCCCTGTTGCTGCTTTCTTATCAGCATTGCCTCCAAAACAGCTGCTTCCTCCTTTGTCAAAGTACCCTCTTGTTGATTTTTAATGAGCATTGCCCTTAGTACAGCTGCCTCGGCCTCTGTCAAAGTGCCCTCTTCATGCTTTTTTATCAATATAGCTCTCAATGTGGCTGCCTCCTCCTCCGTCAAAGTGCCCAATTTCTTCTTTTTAATCAATATTGCATCCAATGCCGCTGCTTCTTCCTTTGTCAAGGCACCCTCTTTCCGCTTTTTGATCAGCATTGCAAGCAATGTTGCTTCTTCCTTCTCCGCCAAATCACCTGCTTGATGCCTAGCAATCAGCAATGCTCTCAATGCAGCCGCCTCTTCCTCTGTCAGAGCTCTTGATTGTTGTTTAGCAATCAGCATTGCTGTCAATGCATCTTTTTCCTCCTTTGTTAAATCACCCTTTTGCTGGCTTTTGATTAGCACTGCTGTCAATGCATCTGCTTCTGCCTCCGTCAATGTACCAGCTTTCTGCTTTGCAATAAGAATTGCCCTTAATGCAGATGCTTCCTCTTCTGTCAAGTTGCCCTCCTTATGCTTTGCAATGAGCATTGCTGTCAATGTAGTTTCTTCCTCCTTTGTCAGAGCTCTCTCTCGCTTCTTTGCAATCAGTAATGCTCTCAATGCAGCTGCCTCATTATCCATCAAAGTACCTAATAGTTGCTTGGCAATCAGCATTGCTGTCAATAAATCGGCCTCTTCCTTCATCAAAGCACCCTCTTGCTGCCTTTTCATCAACATTGCTCTCAATATAGCTGCCTCATCATCTGTCAAAGTCCTCACTTGCTTTTTCGAAATCAACATGGCTCTCAACATAGTTTCTTCTTCCATGGTCAAAACACCACCTTTTTGCTTTGCAATCAACATTGCTATCAATGACGCTTCCTCCTCCTCTGTCAAAGCTCCTTTTTGTTGCTTTGACACCAACATTTCTCTCAATGTAGCTGCCTCTTCCTCTGTCAAGGCACCACCTTTCTGCTTCGCAATCAGCATAGCTCTTAGTATATCCGCCTCATATTCTGTTAAAGCACCCATTCGCTGTTTTGCAATTAGCATAGCTCTCAATGTAGCTGCCTCTTCCTCTGTCAGAGATCCATCTTGTTGTTTTGCAATCAACATCCTTTGTAATATAGCTGTCTCTTCCTCTGATAAAGCACCCATTTGCTGCTTGGCTATCAACATCGCTCTTAATGTAGCTGCTTCCTCCTCTGTCAAAGCACCCAGTTGTTGCTTTGCAATTAGCATTGCTCTCAATGTTGCTGCTTCTTCCTCCGTTAAATCACCGCGAAGTTGCTTTGCAATCAGCATTGCTCTCAATGTAGCTGCCTCGTCCTCTGTCAAAGCACCCGCTTGCTGCTTTGCAATAAGCAATGCTCTCAATTTAGTCTCCTCCTCCTCTGTCAAAGTCCCTGCTTGTTGCTTTGCAATCAAAGCTGCTTGCTCCTGCACTGCTTTCAATGCTGCTGCTTCCTCCTCTGTCAGAGTACCCTCCCGTTGTTTCATAATTAAAGCTTCTCGCTCCCGCCGTATTCTCTCCTGTTTTTGTTCTGCCTTCAGCCTGGCCTCCTTTTTTGCTCTCTCAGCATCATCTTGCTCTTTTTGAGCCCTTATTGCAGCCTCTAACTTTGCCTTTAGCGCAGACTCCTCCTTCGCCTTCATTGCAGCCTCCTGCTTCTGTTTTGTTCTCAGAGAATCTTGCTTTCTTTTTTCTTCTTTTTCTTGTTTAAGTTTCTTTGCAAGGTCTGCATCTTCTCTTTGTGCTGGCATGCTTGCCTCTATTTTTTCACGATCTAACTGATCCAAATTCAACTTGAAACCTGGCTTCCTTGTATTGAGCTCTTCTTGAGGAGTCTCCACTTTCTTGTTGCTTAATGCCTTGCTTAGTTCCCTCTGTATCCTCCTGGATGCTTGGGTAAGCCAGTTCACCTTCTTTTCAATTTTCAGTCTTTCCTTCTCAGCCTTATTAACCTGATCCATCCACTGAGAGTCCTCTTCTTCCATCTTTTTGCACCTTTCTCCTTCTTCTTTCGCTTTAAGGATATTCTCCTGGGCCTTCTGGCGGTAAACTCCAATTGCATGTTGTGTTTTGGCAACATCCTTCTCTGACGTCTATAATAACTATGAGTTATAAGCAACCCATATGAAGAATGATTGTCTAGCTATATAACACCACATTTTACTATAATGAATGGCATGTATGCTCGGCAGCATAGCGATAGCATAGTTTAGCCATGATGGTTATTAAAGTGCACCCATGATTCTGAAGTTTATTTAGGAAGTATATCCTACTCTGATAAATTTCTCAAGACGCGTAATAGCTATCTCCATCCTTGAATTCCTATCTTTCAAAGATGGAATTTCTTTATTCTTCTCCATAAGTAAATTTTCTTCGTCCTTCAACCGTCTAATGAGTTCGTGAAGCCTTGCTATTTCATCAACGAGCACATTTCTTTCAGCTTCAAGCTCCTGTATTGTTGCCAAATGTGTCAAATAGAGATCCCAGTCTGTTTTCTAGGCAAAAGCACAAAGAAACGTACTCTGTTGCCAGTTAGACGCATGTTCCTCCGTAAATCCAAAAGTTCCCCTTGACGTTCTTGAGAAGCTGACCTTAGCTCTTCTATCTTTGACTTGGCAACTGATAGACATATTATATGAAAAGATGGACAAATAACCTGATTCTTTTTGTGGCTAATGCATATTTTCTACGTTTATGCTAGTTATGATAGTAGATTCATGACAAGGCTACTCTTATGGTGCTTTTTGTTTTACAGAAGGGCGATGAAAGAAAATCCTAACCATTCACCAAAGAACTTAAAATTGTCATATGTCCTGTTCTTGGAGCTAGTTTGTTGCCCTGGACCTCCAACTCCTCCAGAGTGGTAGACAACTTCCTGAAACACAATAAATAGGGTGAGGAATTTAAGTAAAGGAGCCTGATATGCAAGATAATGGTCTATTATTAGACTACCTATTCTGTGACAGTAGGAGATCCATATGACTCTTCTCCAAAGATAAGTAATTGCTCCCCACATCTACTGAAATTTTGAGGTGGTCGATTTCTTCCATGAGAGACTCCTTGTCTCTATTGCGAACCAATCTCCAAGGAGACATAGGTGAACCTGTTTTACCTGCTTTAGGCCCCAAAGGCGAAACACACCCATCATGGCCTTTGGACTGTGTTGAAGCAGGACCTTCACAGTCATTACCAGATGCTTTACATTGTTTTGAACCTTGAGACAAAGTATCAAGGCTCCTTGGGCTTGTCATTGGTCTGGAATTTCCCCTGAGGGGACTGGAAGAGCTGGGTGTTACACTCTTCAAGGGGCTTGAATATATAGTTGTTGTATGGTCTTCTGTATCACCTGTTGCAAGGTTGTCTGTATCAACCACAAGCAATTGTACTTCAACAACAACAATAGAATTTCCATCTTCCATAATGAAGGATAATACATGGTTGCGGCCATTTTTGAAGCATTTAGTGAAGCCAATTTGGCATAGAAAGGCACTACCACATTTTTCTCATAATCCTGCATTCCTTTTGCTCCATCACAAATTTAAATGGCCTCCATGGCGAAACTTCACTGCTTGCAAAACTCTAAACTAGAGATGGAAGGTCTGAATTGCACCTGTGCATTGGAGACGGAGGCGCGAGAGAAAGGCGACCCAAGCTACACGTCACCATCGGAAAGGCGCTAATAGTCCACGTCATTATAGTCTAGGAAAAACAAAGGACAGGCTTGGGGTAAAGGCTAACTCTACGAAAAAAAAAAAAAGAAGGGAAAATTGCGTTTTTGGCCCTCAAATTTTACGTTATTGCACATTTGGCCCTTGTAGTTTCAGAAATTGCGTTT
>JAANSK020287713.1:0-10646 GCA_011763485.2 Isoetes engelmannii | reverse complement strand
CCATAAGTTTTATGAATGTCCTACTTATCTCGAGAAGAAAAAAGGGGAACCTAAAGCACCTAAGTCTATTCTTAAGTTTGGGACTGAGAAAGAGGAAAAAACTAAAAAAAGTAGCTTCTCTTCGTGGAGATTGCGAAGGAAAAAAGGAAGTTACTATCTGGTAGGTCTTGGATATGGACTCTGTTGAGAATCATAGTCTCTTAAAATTTTGGGCTACTATTCAAGATAAAAACGTACATGTCCTATTCGATCCGGGTAGTGAGTTTGATGTAATATCTGCTAAGTTGGTAAAAAAACTCAAATTAACTTCTGTGTCTTTATCCAGTGATATAGAATTGGCTTCCGCATTCTTGAACCTTGCACCTCCACCTTCTTCCTTTATGGTCAAGGATGTCGAATTTTAAATACAAGGATATATCTGTAAACATTCTTTTATGGTTTTTGGCCTTAGAGGTATGGATATTATTCTCGGGATGCCGTGGCATCAGGCTATCAATCCTCTGATAGATTGGAAGCCGGGTGTTGTCATGTTATCCTTGGAAGGGGGAAAAGGACCTTCAAGTTAGTGAAGGATGACATTCTTTCTCCAATTCCAACTATTTCATTTGTACAGTTTAAACGTTTGGCAATGAAATCTCATTCTGTTTATTTGGTGGTTGAGCGTCCTGAGTCTAGTCCCTCTCCCTTGAATGAGCGTCAAAGTATTTTCTTGCAATATCATGATGATCTCTTCTCCAATGAAATTCCCCAGACTTTGCCTCCCCATCGTGCCGGGGACCCACATGATTGATCTTCTTCCTGGGAAAGTACCTCCTAATCAAGCTCCTTATCAAAGAATGCATGGCCAACAAGAGGAGATTAGGTGCCAACTTGATGAGTTACTTCAAGACGGATTGATCCGCCATAGTTCTTCACCTTTTGCTGCTCCAGCCTTGTTGGTCAAGAAAAAAGATGGTTCCTGGTGCATGTGTATAGATTAGCACAATTTGGATTAGATCACCATAAAAAATAAGATCCCTATTTCAAGGGCGGATGATTTGTTTGATCAACCCCAAGGCGCCTCAGTGTTTAGTCGTCTTGATCTTAAGTCCGGGTATTGGCAACTTAAGGTTGCGCCGGAAGATGTTCATAAGACTGTGTTTTGGACGACCTTTGGAAATTATGAGTTTTTGGTCATGCGATTTGGACTTACAAATGCGTTAGCCTCATCTACGAGGCTAATGGGGCGTATATTTGAAGATGTACATGGTGCATATGTCGTTGTTTTCTTTGGTGACATATTAGTTTTCAGTAAGTCTGAGGAGGACCATCATTTGCATTTGCAAGATGTCTTCCATCGACTAAAGGAGGAGTCTATTACTCTTAATCCTAAGAAAGGTGTTTTTTTTTTCAGTCGAAAATTGAATATCTGGGTCATATTGTTTGTGCTAAGGGTCTTAAAATGGATCCCAGGAAGGTACAAGCGATTGTGGATTGGCCAGTACATGCTTTAGTGGTTGCATTACGTTTCTTTTTGGGCTTATGCAGCTATTATAGAAAGTTTGTACAACATTTTGCTCGCTTAGCTTCAGATCTTTATTTGATGCTTCGCAAAGATGCTCTTTTCCAATGGAATCATACTCACCAATTCACTCTCCAAGTGCTAGCTATGGACAATCCTCCCGTACTGTGTTTGCCCAAATTTGGACTACCTTACTTGTTATGTGTGGATGCAAGTGGTATGACTTTGGGTGCAGTTTTGATGCAGGATGGTCATCCTATTGCCTATGAAAGCCGAAAGTTTTCTGATGCGGAGAGTAGATATACTGTTTATGATAAAGAATTTCTGGTTGTCATTCATGCTTTGAAAGTGTGGTGACGCTATTTATTAGGGTCGACAGTTCATATTTTGACCGACCACCAAAGCATTACGCACATAGTTTTACAGAAAACGTTATCGAAAAGACAATTGAAATGAGTTGCTTTTATACAGGGATTGTACCAGGCAATGCAATCCCTGTGGAACTGCAATAAGAGGATGATCCTATGGTCACTAGCATTATTCTCTACTACCACAGTTTCATTATCATCCGATTGATCAACCTCTCGCACTTGTTTTCCATGAAACAATTCTATTGTAGGCTCCATATCATGTCTACGAAGACAAATTTATAATTATAACTAATCTAGAACGAAAAAGTGAAATGTATCACAGATAGTAACTGCTTATCAATAGAAATGAAAGAATACAAAAAACACACCTGGGGATTTTAGCCTGTTTAGGTCTTCTTCTATCTTCGTATTGTCTCTGCCGTTGTCTTTTATAAGCTCGGCTGTTTGATTCTTTTTCTTCCATAGCAATCTCTTCATTGTTTTCAATGATATTTTTGCTGTGAGATGGAGTGGAGTATTAAATGACCTATATTGAAATCTCTTTCAAATGCAATGGAAAAATGAAGAATGCCAAGATGGAAACATACCTAGGCCGGCCTCGTTTTCTTGGTTTATCCTTAGGGGGGGTCGAACTCAACTGTCTCTCTGAACTGAAGAAACAATTCTATTGTAGGCTGCATGTCATGTCTATGTAGTTGAAAACGAGAAAGAGAAAGGTAACTTAGATAGTAACTGCTTGTCAGTAGAAATAAAGGAATACAGAAAATACACCTGGGATTTTAGCATGTGTAGATCTTCTTCTATCTTGTGCAATCCCTGCGAAACCATCGTAAGAGGTTGATGCTGCAATTTCGCTGGCATCATCTTCTGGTGTTATAGTCTGATCATGATCTAATTGATCAACCTCTCGCACTTCTTTTCCGTCAAATAATTATTGTAGGTTCTACATCATGCCTACAAAAATAAATTTAACGATAATTAGTTTAAAACGGGAAAGGAATTTTATTATTATGATAAGTAAATTGAAATGAGGAACAAAAAACGTACCTGGATTTCTTTGATGGTTTCTTCTTTTCATATTGTCTTTGATATTCTCTGTGGTAAGCTCCCTTATCTGATTGTGTATTTTTCCTATAGGGTAAATTGAATTATTAGATAACTCACTCCAAAATTTCCAATCCGTTCGTACGAACATTTGTATCAGCTAATTTTCTAAGTTAGATGAATGTGTTTTGTGCTAGAAAAAACATGCCTATTACGGATATGAATGTTCATAGAGTACCTCTTCGTCTTTGTCTTGTATATTAGTGAAGCTAATAGATTAGTGTCACTTTCTTTGGACCTTTAGTTCCTCCGATATTCCCTTTCATAAGTCAGGCCAGTTTTTGCTCGCTTCTCTTCTACATGAATCTCTTCATTTTTGTTCGCGGTATTTTTGCTGCAATATGAGTCAGTTTACTAAAAAGCTCGTTTCTATAGTGGATCATATATAGATAGCAAAGAAATGAGCCAAGTTTTCATACCTAACTTGGTGTGTTTGTTTTGTCTCCCCTTGGTTGTCCAGTTCATCTTCTAGAACTCTATAAATGTAACTACCTATGTTAGCACGAATGCTCAAAACAACAAATGGAAGTTAAACCATTGCAGTTTACCTGGAGGAGTGTCTTTTTTTGTTTTGTTTTGTGATTTGTCTACGCCAGTCATTGCCTTTTGCTAGAATTCACAATATTATAAAGGATGACCTGCAGGCGCTCAATAATTTCCCCTGTTATAATACGCAGAGTAAGTCACGAAGCCCCTTTTTGTATTTCACACAGAGCAAGCCATGGCAAAATTGCTCTAATCTGCCAGCAATCTTGCGGCAGATTTGGCTTGCCCTTAATCAGTTTGGGCGTAGCAGCTGTTATTAAGGCATTTTCAAAAGAGGGAAGGGCACAGGGTATGACGGTGACGGAGGGAGAAAACCTTGCCTTTATCTACATGTTGCATGTCCCACGTATGGAATTGGTTTAGCAACTAATGGTAATAGTACATTTGGAATGGCTACAAAGTTTTTGAGAGGGCTTAAGAAAACTACTTTTTATAGTCTGTAGTATTTGAGTTAGCCCCGACAATAAGCTGGCAGGTCTGATATATGCTGCAGATGCAAACTTATAGAAAAACATAAGGTGCGTACAACCCCAAATATCAAGTTCGTATTTCCTGTCTTTATATATGTACGAATCCCAAAAGTAACGTTGGCAGTATTTAAGCTAGCCCTGACAATAGATTAGCAGGTCCGATATATGCTACAGATTCAAAGGCGGAGGTCATTTTATGAAATAGACAGGGAGAGACAACAACATTGTTATCAGTAACATTGTGTACAGTACTTGCAGTCATGGGTCGTTATTTTGTGTAATATTTGAATAAATATTGGCTGAATACAGGGGCATTCGAATCAAAGTGTTGTTGTGATATGCAGCAAGCAGGTTAAGGAATGCACTTATATTAATACCAATTTTGAGGCTCTCTTGTAGGTCTGCAATTTTAGCCCTGTTATTCTACATTCCGTTTCAAATTCTGTAATCGCTTAGCACAAATTAAGCTTAAAATATAACGTTCCAATCTACCAACGATCATGTCTTGTGCATGTCTTGTTACATGCATGCATATGCAACTTCATGCCCAGCCACCGAATAAGAGAGCATGTGCAGACAGAAATCCCGCATTATTTAGGGAAATTAAACAATCAGCATAGCCCTGCATAGACCTAGCTGCTGGCAACCTACCAATTACACACGCAAGGAATTGTTGCAACACAGACTTGCTAAGTGCAAAGCAAGCACCTGTGTCTACATGGGTCTACCAGCATTCTACCCTTAGTGACAAACGTATAGCTAAGTTAGGAAACCAAAGCAAAGCTAACAACAAATGCAAAGAATTGATGCTCAAACAAAAGTTGGTGGTTTCAATGCAATAATCAAACAACCATTCAAAAAGAATAGCATGCTCAAGTACAAAAAACATAATTAATTGAATTAGACTGGAAGGCATATCTGAATCACGTTATACGTCTTGTTTGTATGCAACGTGACCATGATTATAAGGATATTTGGTTATTGGCTGAAAGTGGCAATGATTATGGGTATACGATCGTTGATGGGTTCTTATACAAAGGTTCAAAGCTCTACATTGTTCGTGCCTTCAGACCACTTACTCTTAGGGAGGTCCATGATGCACCTACTGCTGGGCATCGTGGCGTGGGGGTGACCTTGGCAAAGATTGAACCCTACTTTGCTTGGCCTGGATTGCGGAGAGATGTCCTAGTGCATATTTGTCATTGTGTGTCTTGCCAAGGAATGAAGAAAGCGAACAAGAAGCCTTATGGTATTCCTTTATCCTTACCTATTCCGGAAGCCAAGTGGGAGCAAATCACTATGGATTTTATTGTTGGTCTTACCACAAGTCCTCGCAAGAATACTATCATTTGGACGGTTGTGGATTGTTTAACTAAGTACGCACATTTGATTCCTTTTTCGGATAAGTTAACAGCTTATAGTGCCACTACACTTTTTATCAAATAGATATTCGGGCTGCATAGGTTCCCTAAGGTTAATCTCTGACCGTGATATTAAGTTTACAAGTAAATTCTGGAGAGCATTATTCATGCAATTGGGAACTGAGTTAAAGTTTTCCACTGCTTTTCACCCAGAAACTGATGGACAAACCAAGGTGGTTAACAAAGTTATTTGTTCCATCTTAACAGGTTTTGTCAATGAACATCAAGGTCATTGAAAAGAGTATTTGCCTATTGTTGAATTTGTATACAACAACATCTATCAGTCTACCATAAATATGACCCTTTTTCAAGCGGTCTATGGTTAGCATGTGCGGGACCCACTCTTTCAAGTGTGTGAGAATGTTTCGGTTGCTGATGATTTGAGTTATTGAGCATAAGGATCTCATAAACTTGCTTCAAACTCATATTCGGGATGCTCAGGCTTCTTTTGCCAATAAGTCATCAAAGTTGCGGCAGCCAATGATTTTTAAGGAAGGAGATTGGGTATGGATGAGGATCCATAAGGGTCATTTTAAGAAAAATGCGTGCAAGAAAGGTCTTAAATTGGCACCCCATTTCCATGGACCTTTTCAAGTTATTAAAGTAGTCAATGAGGATGCATATCGATTGAGATTGTCTCAAGGTTGGAAAATGCATGCAGTAGTGAATGTTTCATTCTTGAAGCCTTATCAAGAAAGGACTTTCCTCAAGTTGGGAGGTTAAGTGAGCCAGAGTTGATTGATGATTCCGAAGTTCTAGAACCGGAAACAATTTTGGCGAATAAATCCACTAGTGGTTCAAGACAATATTTGGTAAAGTTTGCTCATAAAACTTTGGAGGATGCTTCATGGGTACCTGGCAATCTATTTATCCGGATATTCTGCAAGAGTATAAGGACCAGAAGGCAAGGGAAGCTGAGGGGCAAAGAGATGTCCAAGAACAAACTTCTACTAGCCGGCCTAAGAGAGGGCCAAGGAAAGATTATGCTCGAATGGCTAAGGGCATTTAAAGAACCCTTTTGCAGCAGAGGACTGCTGCAATGTCAAGAGGGCGGGAATGATATATGCCAAAGTCGTGGCAAAGGCTTAGAGCCTTTTTCAGGCCACAGGGCCTTTGGCCAAAGGGGGATACGGTCCTTTAGTGGCAAAGGGTGTACAAGCTATATAGTTGCTCGGGGGAGAGCTCAAGGACAGTTGTATTTTGGTTGTGAGCTCGTGGTTGGGTGGAAAGATAGCTTGCCACGTCATGTGTTCATTTCACTAACGGTCGTGGAGATTATGACCCATGCCAAAGAGGGCCTTGGGACTTCTGATTTCTAAGGAATTTGCCACATCGTGATCGGACATGGTTTTTTTTGTTGCCTCCATTTGTTTTGCGATGGTTCTCACAATGAACTGAAGAAACTTTTGCTGACCATGACTCATGAGTGCCATAGAAATGTGAAATGCTTGCCAAAATGCAAGATGCTAAGTCTGCTATGGCCTGGACGAAATCAAGTCTGACTGGGAGACTGCTTTTTCTGAAATTTTGTGAAGGTCCATGAAGCACAAAGAGATGGATGTGCATTTGAGTTTGGTTTGCTAGAAGAGCATATCTGAAAGGTCGACATGAGACGTTTGTTTGCCAATAAAGATGATACTCTGGTTTGAAATATGACATGGATAAAAATGCGTAAGCCCTTGCTTGATGTTGTGCTAAAAAGCTTGTGCAGATCAAACATCACAGAAGATAATGCAAGGCCGAGCTTAACTATGTAAGATGAATTGCAGTGAAAGATACAGCTAGAGCACATATTATAGCATACGAGAAACCAGACTTAAAGGGAAGATATTTTATTTTGAGAAAGTTGTTCATTATGGCTACTTGGTCAAAATGTTAAGGGAACTTTTTTTTATCCAGACTACCCTGTTTCGGCAGGGTGAGGATAATATTACCCTGGTTTGGGTGATCCCGGAGGTGTTTTTTCCGGCCTCCGGGATCACCCCCAATTTTCGACGGAGCCCGTTCAGGGGGCCTCCCTTTGGCCGTATTGACACATGTTAGCCCCCTGCACAGATCGTGTGGCCTTCCGTTCTCACGCGAAATCCTGGCCGTCCGCCGACCTCCCATCCTCCGGTATCACCACTGAAAATGTTGGTGATTCCGGAGAGCAGGAGCATCAAAGGGTGGGCTGATAACCATAGTGGACGTGGAGGGTTCTGATTGGCACTGGCCTGCAAAAGTAGTATTATGAATGCCGTCCGTAATAAACTCAACTGGGTGGCAGTGTACGGCGTCACATGGGGGAGGGATCCCGGAAGGCGAATTTCGCCGGGCTCCCATAAGTTACCTGGAGATTCCCTCCTCCGGTATCACCATCAGTTCCTTTTTGAATTTCTTCAAATTAAGATCTGTTGTGATCCCGGACGTCGGTGTCATCATAAACCCTGACCGTTGATTCAACTTAACCAACGGTCGGGATCATCCCATCTATGGACGCCTCTGAGCCGTCCACGCGGTAGGATCTTAGCCATCCATTCCGTACTGTGTCCATCCAGAACATGCCACGTATTCAGTCCTAGATTCCAAAAAAATCCAGTTACCTCGAAATGAATGTTTCTAAGTGTCTCAAGGCATTTATATCCGCTCACGCCTTCCCCGCCATCGCGAGCCCCAATGCCCCCCATGCGCTAGGGGGTGCCAGCTACCGTGCCCCATTGCAACGGTAACCGCGGTTAAATGTCGCGGTTCTGCCAGTTTGGTAGCTACTTGGCTTTGGATTTCCATTTCAATTTAGCAGGCAATCCCTTCCAAGCTGCTAGGGTGGTTCTGCTGGGATGGCCAGTGTCATTTAATTGCTGTTGCATATGAAATCTTTTCAAAGATAGGATTTGCCCTTCGAATCATGCCTCTTGGGCTATAAAACACCGCAATCCGGCGCTTCTGGTATCCATTCCTAACCCTGATCAAGCCGCCAAAGAAGCGCAAAAGTAGGCGCATGTTATGCTTCCAGCTTCATTCCGCTTATAAACCGGTTGTTTTCTTATCTGTTATGCTTCTGTGCTGATTCTTGTTACAGTTTAACTATGGACAGATTAAGGAAGACCTCATTCCCCGGTTGTGGTCCCACTTGGGACACAGCCCGGTCCAAGAGGGCCACTCCCTCGCCCGCCAAGCGTTCAAGGCTGGAGGTTACTCCAATTACCTCTGGATCATCAACGACGTCGACGACTCCGGTTTCTGTTACAATCCGAAACTGCCTAGTTACCCCAGCCGAAGTGGCGAGCGCTATATCCAGTTCCTTGGATGTGGATGTTTCTGCTGAGATATCCTCTCAGGTTGAGCGTGCGAGGTCAGATGCAGACCTCATCCATTGCCAAATTATAATCTCGGAAGGGGACAAAGTCCTCTTCTAGAGCCCAGTTGCTGACACATGAAGCTAACTAAATGCTCCACAGCCCCAGCCCTGGAAGTTCCCCTCCGGGTTTTTGTTTTTGGTTTTTTGGATTCTGACTTATGAAACCCCCCCCCTCCCCCCCCCTTCATCCGAACTGTGATAAACCCCCTCCATGAAACTGTAAAATTTTGTCTATGAACTGCCCTATAATGGGCTTTGTAAGGACAGCCCCTCGGGGCTGGAAATTTTTGTAATGGGAAATGCTAGGCATCAGGCAAGCCTTGTTTTTTACTACATCTGTTGTCTTGCATTATTTTTTACATCTCGTGAAGTGATACAGTCTCAAACTCAACCTGAATATTTCAACTGAATACATTCATAAAGCCAGTTGTTTCTGAGAGCACCTAATACACTTTATTAAATTTGATTCCAATAAAACAGGCATTAGTGTACCTAGTGTTGTTTACTTGCATTTGAATTTCGGTCCAACCATGTCATCTGTGAACACTTTATTAACTTTTATATTATTAACTCTGGCCAATGTACCACTGGCCGGGCACGAATCGGTGCCTCAATTCTCTGTAGTCTCGTCACTGTCCTCAGCAATCTGCAAGACAAACAATTGGTAAACCTAACTGAAATATTATTGCATTCATACTGGAAGTGAAGTAAACTTACATTAGAGTCTGCTGCCATGGTGCTAAGATGATGGCTCTCCATAAATCTGGGGGTTGGCTGTGTGCTGTCCATCTCAGCCCTCCAATTACTTGCAAACCTCACATCCATGCTCTTAGCCCTGGATATGATGTCTGGATCCACCCCGATCTCCACCATTTCCCTAATGATCCTCGCCTTGTCCACTGCCCTACCTGCTTCATGCTCTGGTCCAGAGTGTGCTGCAGCATAATTCACCCAGCCTTGCGTGTCTAGCCTCAAAGAGTTGTCTTGGCCTATTGCAGAAGCTGGTTGTGATGGACCTTGTGATTTTGGCAAATCCCACGCCTTCATTGGTGACCTAATTGTGCTGATAGGATTTGGAACAGGCCTGACTACTGGTATGCAACCCTCTATGCTAACATCAGCATCACCCGAGCATATATGTGTATCCTCCAGGCTACACATGACCTCCATCTCCTCTTCATCACCAATGCCTTGTGAGTGTTGTGAGTGATCATAAGCTGGTGTATTGGCTGCTGGGCTATCAGGTTGGTTTAGTGGTACGTCTGTTGTGAGGTCAATAGTAACTGGCCTAGTGATTGGGCTCAGTCCATGCCTCAACCTCATCCTGTTCTTGACCAACAACCTCCTTGCCCTCACTTCATCAGTCATGGGCCTTTGATATCCAAACACACTTGCAACCCCTGGACAGCCCCCTCGGATACATAAAGTTCCTTAGCCTCACACAGCTTGCCTCGAATGCAGCTTCTGCCCTTCTCCTGCTTTCCCTTTCTTCCCTATTCACTTTTGCCCTCCTAGCCCCTTCCTCTCTCTTAGCTCTCCTTCTTGCAGCCTCAACTCTCTTAATCGCGAGCTGCTCTTCCCTTAACTTGCCTGCATCAAGCCTCCACTACAAGAAAATCGGGTATTCCGCGACGTCCACTCGCCACGTCTGTGCGACGTCGCATTGCAAATTGCAACACCGGGTCGCACAGACGTCGCGATCCGCAATGTGGCGTTGCATAGACGTCGCGTCCGACGTCCCCAGACGCCGCCTGGAATGATACGCGACGTAGATGCGACGCGTGGCCGACGTCTGCGACCACGTCGCCAAGCGTTTATGTACCGACGTCGCGTCGCATGCGACATGGATAGCATGGCCAGCGTGGCATGACGTGGCAACGCTCATACTGACGTGGC
>JAANSK020287712.1:0-20188 GCA_011763485.2 Isoetes engelmannii | reverse complement strand
TACCAACAAAGGCATGCTTCGAAATTAACTTCAAATCCTAATTGATGCAGCATAACAGTTCTAAATAAAGCCTCAAATAACATAAATCTCTTTTGCTCATGCACACATGGATGAAAACCTGATATCATTCAAGATTGTTGGCTAAAAAACGAAATATATTTGGCATGCCCGATAACCTTGAATGAGCTTGGATTTCTTCATGAATTTCACATTTCGCAAGAATTCCATCCTTGTAGGACCGCAATTATACTGTTCAGTATCTTCTTAACCTAAGTAACAAAACACCCGGCATTTCTTCATGAACTTCACATTTCGCAAGAATTCCATCTTTGTAGGGCCGCAATTATACTGTTCAGTACCTTCTTAACCTAAGTAACAAAACCCCGGACTAGATCAAATAATTGCCCAACACCCAAGTCTGCATAGAGATAGACATTGTGAAGAAGATCTTCCTTTGGTCTAACAACTTTTCTTACTCGATTCCTCACCTAAGAGAACATTGAGAGGAAAAAAATTTACATTTGTGGTATAGCTGATCTTTTGCTTTGGGAAGTTGTTTGACTCCATGGCATGCCGGATACCATTATCAGTTATCGCGGTCCCCAGTTTATTGCCAGTTTCTGGAAACGACTCCTACAGCTCTTGCACGTGGACTGTTCCCTCTCTTCAAGACACTACCTTGAGACCAATGGGCAAGTGGAGCGCACCAATCAAACTCTTGAGCAGTATTTGCGGTGCTCCATCAATTATCAACAGGATGACTAGGTTAGTTGGCTCCCCTTGGCTGAATTCGCTTACAATAATTCAGTCTGTGCTTCTACGGGATAGACGCCATTCTTTGTCAGCACCCATCCTCACTGGTCGTTCATGGCCCCTGGATATGACTCAGTTAACCTCAGTGCCGAAGGCCGACTCGAGAAGCTCCGTCGGCTCCAGGATGATCTTCAGGCCCAGGAACGGTACTGCCATCATGCTGATCAACATCGGCAAGATGCCCCACACTTTGCAGTTGGGGATCTTGTTTGGCTCCCGCGCCGGAACCTGCCGACAGCGTGCCCTTGTGGCAAGTTTGATTATCGACGTTTGGTTCCATATTGGATCCTTCAACGAGTCGGGAATGCGGCTTTCGGTTGGAGCTTCTACCCTCAGTTCGGCTCCACTCAGTGTTGCATGTTTCCCTGTCGGAACCTTACATGGCCAATCCTTTTTTCGGATTGCGTACCTCTACTGCCACCACCTGTCGCGATAGATGACCATGAGGAGTTTGAAGTTTGAGAAACTCTGGACTCCAAGTTCTTACGGCACCGCGTGTATTATCTGGTTGATTGGGAAGGCCATTCGCCAAGCGACAGAACCCGGGAACCTGAGGAGACTATGTCCAATGCTCCAGATAAGATTGCTGAGTTCTACAGGCATTACCCCGACAAGCCTAGTTTCAATACTCCAGCTCCAGTCCGGACGATCCGATGCCGTCGTAGGAGGGGGGTGGTGTGACGACCATACACATACTATACCATGTATACAATATAGTCGTCACATGGATCACGTGCATGACCGACACCTGGCATAATCTCTGTGACGTTCTCCGTGAATATATGCCATAAATACGTATGTTCTACGGCCACGTCACTATACAAGTCGTCATAGACGCCTTGTATATTAGGCATCTGGCCATATCCACATGGGGCGCGCACAAATTATTTACATAACTTGCGCAACCTAAGGTATGGGATGTCATTTTTCACATGGGCGTCCACCTCATGAAGGCGCATGGCCACATGGCAGCGTCCTATTGGAGCAAAAGTGTGTGGGCCATGACCTAACTATTTATAGCCAACCCTAACCTTAAACACACTTTTCTACTCACCATTTTGCTGGAATCCCGAATCGTTGCGACAGCTCCGATTCAGGAATCGTTTGCGACAGGAGTGTCTTGGAGAGCGGAGCCAAGGGTGTTAGCGTGGTAGCTTGGGGAGCGCTTGCTTCAAGGATCCTGAGAAGATGGAGACGCCAGGGCCAGGAGGCAGTTCTTCGAAACCATGTATTTCGAGTAGATAGTTAGCTAACTCACCTATAATCTAGCATTCCAGCTTAGCATGTTGTATTGCTCGTAGAGCTTTCCTAGATCCTAGTTATGATTCGAACCCTAATCAATGAACCCTAACTTTTAGTTAGATTGTTTGATTAGGATTAGATGTTTATCTTATTTGTTATCAAGTTATGATGGATGATGGTTGTTCTACTGTTTTCGAACCTCTTGTGTCTTGGGAAGGGGGGTAGAGACTTAGAAGCCTAATGTAGTATGCTTCTAGTTTAGCTCATATAATTCCCATTATATTTCGGCCTGTGCATAGAGCCCACCTGGCTGGGGGAGCTATGATAGGGACTGATCTCGAACCAACATGGTAAGGTGATGCACTAGGCTTATACTCAGTCACTTCGTGCAGGCTGAGTATGTGTTCGACACTCTCCGGGTCAGGTGCCGCCCTGACTCGCCTATTAGCAGGTGCCGTCCTAGTAGGCATAAGGTGGAGTAAGTCGAATACGGGTGGGTGCCATCCCGACCTTCTAGTCGCCTGGAATTCATCTTACCATGGGAGGGTTATGCCCTTCTGCCTCATCGGACCATGGAGATGCAACCTGGAGTAGTCCCCTTGGGTGATTCCGGGAGATTACGTATCCGGCAGGCTACAATCGCCTCAGAGTTCGATCCAGCCTGTCTGCATAGTGTGCACATGAGGGGCGGATGGAGTGGACAATCCTTTGCCATTGTCTATATGCCAGCCCAAGTCATTGCCATAACTCGGCCTAATCTCTCTTGGAGCCTCACCGTCAGTCACCTCCCTATGAGTCGGAGCCTGGGTAGGATTTCCCTATGTGTAGTATCAGATAGATGCATGTTATGTTGTATATGTTGAAGGATGGATGATGCTACCCTTGGAGGTAGATTTATATGTTTATATGTATGTGCTTACGTTTGTTTATGCTTCCGCTGTATATGAGCCCATTGAGGAGGGACAAACGACACCTTCGTTCCTCGGCTCACAGTCTTGTCCATTCCAGGGCTTGAGTTTGATGAAGGGCCCATTTGATGGTCAGGCCATCCGATGGGGGATTCTCGGCAATGTATATGATGGGGCATCGTATATGGAGCAGGGAGCGTCGCAATCTCGCCCACTGGAGTGGCATGATCTTAACCGTAGGAGCAGATATATATAGGAGAGCCTCACTCTTCTTGAGCTATTCCGATTCAACGCCAGTCTTGAGCTTCTAGGCGTCTGCCCTGTACTCTTGATCGCCTTCGGGCCATTGTATTCTTGCTCCCTTTGTATATAAAATTCTTTGTCAGATATTGGCGTATATACTATGCATTTTTGTACGTAGTTTCCGAGTTTTTCGGTTAGGTTCATGACAGAGGCTGGCTCCTAAGAAGCGATCCGTTCACTGAGCTCCTTATTATCCAATTGCAACTGCTGACATACTTGCACCAGTTGATGGACCTGCTGTAATAAGGATGGAATCTCTTCCGTAGTAATAAAAGCACCAAATATGGACAAAATAATGCTTAGGATCAGAGCAGGCAAGAACCGGTAAAGGATTTCGGTTCAAACTATCGTGAACCTACGCGAAGAACAAGGAAAATACGTGGAAAAAATGCAAGATATACGCGAACAATCGACAAGAATTTGATATATGATCAAGAATCAGAAATACAATGGCCTGAAGACAAGCAAGAACACAGAACAGATGCCTAGAAGGCTCAAGACTGGCGTTGAACCGGAATGGTTCGACAAGAATGAGACTCCTCTATATATATGTATACCAACGGTCAAGATCGTTCACTCTAACGGATGAGATCTTGCCAAGTGTCGTACATGCACCTAGGTTCCAGAATGTTCTCGGACTTCCTGGAAGCTACCGCGCATACGTGGGACATGCAAGAGAATACTTTCAAAGAGGAATAGGTAGTATGCTTGGTTGAAGTGTGTAGCTCGCAACTAAAAGGTGCAAGTTCAAACCCTGCTTCATGCAACTACCTTTTTGTATCCGTGTGACGACCATGTTTTATACATATGAGTATAATGCTCGTATACTACGAATATCCGTATGGTCGTCAGATGAGCAAAAAGAAAAGTCACATAAGTAGAGCAGCGAGTGATGAAATACCTTGTCCTATCAGCCTTTAGTACTTTCAATTCCATATGGTTCAATATCGCATGGTCTTTTACGGCTAATCTCAATTCCTTCAATGAAGTGAAGGTAATATTTGTATGGTCGTCACATGAGCAAAAAAAAATCACATAAATAGAGCAGCGAGTTATGAAATACCTTGTCCTATCAGCCTTTAGTACTTTCAATTCCACATGGTTCAGCATAGTCTTTTACCGCTAATCTCAATTCCTCCAATGAAGCAAAGGTTGAACCTTGTTGCAGTTCCATAACTCAGGCAATAAATTAGGCAGATATAAGGACCTCTCTGCAAATAGAAGAAATTTCCTTGACCAAACAGAAATTTTCCATGAAAGATCCAAAAAGCAAGCAGATTCATCAGTAGATTCAATCTAAATGCTACCAAAACTAACCAGTTTCTTTGTTGGAAAAGAATTGTCCAGAATCAGCTGCCAACAACGTCTCTGAAGAATTGGCTCCGTCGGAAAAGAATTAGTTTCTTTGAACAGAATCGTTGGCAAAATCTGTCTCTAAAGAATCTGAGCTGTGGCAAAAACGT
Organism: Isoetes engelmannii; assembly: GCA_011763485.2. Lineage (NCBI taxonomy): Eukaryota > Viridiplantae > Streptophyta > Lycopodiopsida > Isoetales > Isoetaceae > Isoetes > Isoetes engelmannii. Next base: position 15,459 of record JAANSK020287712.1, on the reverse strand, counting down.
CTTTGTTGGAAAAGAATCGTGCAGAATTAGTTGGCAAAAACATCCCTAAAGAATCGGCTCAGTTGGAAAAGAATCAGTTTATTTGAACAGAATCGTTGTAAAAAACCATATCTGAAGAATCTGAGCTGTGGCAAAAATAGCCTATCTGCATAATCGTTGGGCAAAATTGTGTGGCTGATTTTTCATGTTCAAAGGAGGTCTTTCACCATGAGCTGCTTCAATCGGTTGAATTCCATAAGTTAACTTATGCTAACAAAAAATCTAAAACTCAAAAGAAAAAAGAATCTTCTGATGCCGAAACAGCCTATGTGCAGAAATCGTGTGAAATCGTGTGTCTCTGCGATAGATTTTCTGCTGGTGCAAAATCGTTGTTGGCAAAAATGCCTCTTTATAATTGTTGTTGGCAAAAAACGCCTCTTTAGACGAGATAAACAGTTGAGAGGAGCAAATTCGTCCTCTGATGGCGGTTCAGAAGGAAGACGATTGAATTCTGTGCTTGCATTTTTGCTTTGAGGAATCATGCCCATAATATAGGTGATGATAAAAAGGGCACCAAAAAATATCCGTTGGAAAAAGGGCATTTGGTTGAATACACGAAACTGAAGGGCATTTTGTAAAACTGGCAAGTTTGCAAAAAGATGTACGTTGACCAAGGGCATCTGGTGAAATTTGAAAAACTGTGGGGCATCTGGTGAAATTCGGCAAAACATAAGGGCATTTTGTAGTTTTTACCATTTTTAAATGTGGAAATCCGGCCTAGGCTAATACCTTTTAACTCTAATCGGTCAACTCAACTCTGATCGCTCTTTTTTCTAATTAAAAAAACTAGAGTCATCAAATGAACTATTGAGTTCGAGGCAAAAACTATGGAGCATACACGTGGCAAACAAATCGACAAGTAGAGCTGAGAGAAAACAAAGCAGAGAGACGTGAATTGAACCCCACGGATCGAACAACGAAACACCCAACCATTCAAATCAGTAAATCAAGAAGCAGTAATTAAACCCAGATTTCAAATTGTTGAAGCAAAACATAGCGATTCAAAAATTGGTTGAAACAAAACCCTGATTCAAATGAGTGATTCAAACTCCGATTTGAATCGGCAGAAGCAGCAAGGAATCGATGATCCGAATCGACAGAAGCAGCAAAGAAGATCAAAGCCTCAAAACGACAATTCGTCAGACAAGAAAAAAGCCTCAAAACGACAATCCGTCAGACAAGGAAAAAGTTCTGCCACAAACTCATCGCATGCAGGCAGATCTCTCCGGGCAGCCAAAAAAATGGCAGCTCCTTCCTGAGTAATCCGAAATTGCTGACAGAAGGCAAGAAACAGGCAATCCAAGTCGTTCTCCAGATTTGACCGAATTAAAAAGCCTAGGGAGGCCGGATATGCCGGATGTTGCATGTTGCAAGCCAATCTGACGGCCATAAGAATTTCTGAAAAAAACTTCACCTTTTAAACGCCTTTAAAGGTAGTTGGGAAACCTAATCTGAAATGCAACCCCGAAATCGGGAGCCGATAAATCGAATTCGAACCCCGAAATCGGGAACACGGATATTCGATACTGGTAATGGATGCCCGGCAGTAGGCCACAGACATAATTTTAGGGTTTGAAGAGCTTGGAGATGGAGGCGTCTTTCAGAAGCAGAGTAGATCATACATTTGGCGCCCTTTCTACTACTCCCGCAAGCGATGGCATCATTAAAGAGTGGAGCGTGAGTGAGCATCAAATACAGAAACCGGGTCGGCCTGACCACAGCGAAGATGAAGACGCAGATAGCGATGGGGAAATTGAGGAGTATCTGAAAATTGCTTCCGGCCTTCAAGAGGACACCAGCACAGGATCTCGAACTACCAAAAGAACGAAAACTGAAGAGAGCGTTAGTAGTAAAGGGGATGGCTTGCTCCTTCGAGAGGATGATGGTGAAGATGGAAATGGAGCAGATATGGATAATAATGAAGAAGAAGAAGATGATGATGAAATTAAAGAGATGCGTGCCGGCGTGGGCATGGACCCGACTCTTGATTTTGAGGTAGGATATTTGTCAGATGTTACACTTGGTTGTAATTTTATTCTCTTATAAGCCTGCTGAGGTATAAATTAATTTTCTGTAGATTAATGGATTTTGAATCTTACCTGCATTTATCAGGATGAAGAAGATGCATATGATAAAGTTGCAATAGGTAGGGAGGCTGCTGGGGATCGAATGTACATGAGAGAGATTAAAGCTTCTAGTTTTGGAGTGAATGACCATGCTGCATTGCCTACTTCTCTATATGGATTGAAGAGAGCACAAAGGGATGCAAGAGCAAATCATGCAGCAGCGGCAGCTCGTCTAGCTGAGGATGCGAAGGATGCTGCTGAGAAGGGCACAACTCACGTCTTTGAAAGATCTTATGAAATCTCAAATGTAGAGATAACCACAGAGGTAGTGCCATGTTTGAAAGTAGACGTTATCGATGAAGTTCAGCAACGGGAGACACATGCAGATGAGAAGAGTGAAGTTCAGCAACAGGAGACACATGCAGATGAGAAGAGAGAAACTCAGACACAAAAGAAGAGGGTCAGATTCGCTTCTCCAGATTCTAAAGAAGACATTTTGGAAGACGAGCTCGCAACATCACTGGATAAGGCAGAAAACAATCTTCACTTGATTAAGAATGAGAATGACAAAGTTCCAGACTATGTAAAGCATCCTTGGAAGTACACCCATTATACCTTAGATTGGTCAGATGACGAGGATACTGACAAGAATAATGTAGCAGCTTACACGGCAATGAGACAAATTCAGAATCAAAGTCATCCAGAAAGTGGGAGGATTTCAGAATTACCAAAATCTATCACATTTGTTTCAAGGACCAAATCTGGTAATAAAGGCCCAGAGCAAGCAGATTTAGAAGTAGAACATAGGGCAAAACATGCTGTTCGTTTAGAGGTCTTGGAGGATGATAATCTAGAAAGTTCAGATGTTATGGAGGTTGAGGTTCCTTCTGGTGCTGGTACAAGGTTTCAGCGTCATCAAAGGAGTTATAGAGCCAAAGAAAAGAGGGAGGAATTGATGGAAGAATAACTAAAGGTGTGATGTTATGTCTGGCCCAAAGTAGACAAGGTCTTTGTTCTTTGAAGGCATTTTTATACATAGTCCAGGGCCCTGTTCATTTTGGTGCTGTCTTTTTAAGATGTCTTATAGAAAAAACATCTTTATCATCCACCTTTAGAACAGTCACCTTGTTCTGTAATATGCAAGGAGAATTGCGTGAATAGTGCCAGCCAACATATCCAATTTTTATAGGCATTTCATATTTTTTATAGGCCAAGGTTTTCAATGACATTAGCATTGGAAAATTCCCCTCTCAACATGGGAACTTGCATCATAACAGATATGTTCACATCAGCTTTAAAACTGGCTAAATGTTAGATTGGGTGGTTGGAATTTTATAAGATAGGACTTTGGAGCGTGCAATATTTAGTGAAAGGTAAATGTGCTTTCCACGAATTGTCGAGCAGTCAGATGTAGTAAGTATTATTTAGTCTCTAAATGCATTTCTAGAATGTTGATATGTTTGGCCTAATTTTAATGATCAGATATCAAATATTAGAAACAGCAACTTTGCTTTCTAGAAGAGTATTGTGGAATTTAATTGAGAAAACAGCTACACGTTTGCATAGTTTGTGATTGTCTAATGTAGTGCAAAGCTGGTTATGCCTCCAAATCTACAACTACCTCTTGTAGTGATTTCGTCCTTTGAAGTAAATGGTTATCGGCCACAACACCAAGATCATGCGGGGTTGATAAGAATGTAGGACACATCCATCCACACAGAGAGAAACATAAAAACTCTTTTAACTCTTAATTCCCACGATACCGAAATGCACCAAATTATGAGAAGCTGAAACTAGGAGCTTGTAACCCCAAAATCTTACCGTTAAGATAAGATCGGTTCCTTTTAGCATGCCGTGTTATTTGTAATGAGTTGATGGTCTGGATAGTTGACTGCCTGAGAATTCGGCTTGTGACACTTGAAACTGTAGTTGTCATGTTGCACGTTTATTTGCTCATTGAAATACTGAAATATTTTAGTAGATTTCTTTTTCCTTGCCAATGTGCAATAATGGAGGTAATGGCAATTATAAACCATCTTAATTTTGCTAAGCCATCCATGGAATGTTCGGTAGAATATTCTATGACACAAACCCTCTACCGATTTTGATGAGGTCAAATGCCATTTCTACATTAGAATATATGATTAATACATTGACCCGCTACCAAAAATGCCATTTCTACATTACAATATATGATTAATACATTGACCCACTACCACAGTATAGCAGTATAAAACAATTACAGGCCCACTGAAGAGAGGAGAGACAAAGAATTCTCTCGCCAAGAAAGTGGTTTCACGTTGCTTCCGCCAGCCTAAAGGCGAGGGGCTAATGCCATGCACATGCTCAAGCATTCATATGAAGATACAATTTTATTTTAATTTTTTACTCAGTGTTTTTTCTGTTTTGAAAATCAGTAACCAGGTGCTCGTGCATTCAATGCTATGCAGGACAAAAGTTCAGAACAAATACATAACTGAAACTCAACGTATACCTTCTTTATAATTCATCAATACGATGGAGTTCAAGAATCACACCACCTTTTGCTAAGTTCATGTGGGCTCTACAATTCCTCCCATTCCATTTCTCCTATGGTTTCTTCTAGTGCTGCAAAATGGCGAGCCAACTGTAGTCTGTGACGCTATCAATAAAAGTATTGAAACTTGTCAAAAACTCAGCTGCTATATGCACCCTTTCATCATCAACTAAGTCACTGCAGGTTGAGGAAACCCATTAACAATGATGTTTGGTACAGAAGACTTGTAGAAGGTGGAGCTTTTGCTTTACAAAATCCCACCAAACCCACAAAGATATATAATCTGGCACATCAATTCCTGTATAACCCATGGTGATGCTAACATCCAGCAGCCTGGATGCCTCCTCATCCACCTTCCTCTTCTCCCTAGCTTTCTCACTTTTCTTTCCCTTCTCACCCAACTCCACAAAATCACCAATGCTTTGCTCCCATGCATCTGACCTGCAGATCCTCCACATGCCGCAACATCCTCAAGAAAATCCATTAAAATAAGTCGTACAGAACCAAGGCAAACACCATCGCTTCCAACAACTCTAGAATGCCTTATAACTCAGGAATAAGGCATATACAGAGACGTAAAGTTCAGCGAAACTTGACAATAAACCCACCAAGTCAGCTTCCCCATTTGTCATACAAATAAATAACTAATCTTATGTCATTTTCATAATTGCACAACATTATAGCAACAAATGGAATGGTTCTCATAAAGGAAATTGGACTGGCCGCAGGTTCTAATGCGTTAGGCTTCACCTTCAGACTTTTTTCAAGAAGCCATGATAGGGTCAATAAGAATCCAGGATCCTAGCAATTCCCTCATGTCCATGTGCTTGCAACCCATTGTCCAACAAAAAACGGTCTTAACTTGCTTCCCTTGGGCATAACTATTTTGCATGGGGCATTAGTTTCCGTGCCATAACAGTGGCCCTCTAGTTCATCAACATTGGGGAGATTCAGCAATAATGCACAAAGAGCTTAAAGCAATTCATTATAACATGTTAAAAGGTCACTTAGCACGAGCGATCAAGGAAAAGGGAGATCATTAAGAGTAACAATAATTTACAAACAATTAAGTGGCCAATCAATAATCTATCTCTGCCAGAATGTGAATAATTTTCACCTGATAACACAGTTGGGTTTTAATCTCTAGATTGCACCTGAGATTTTATAACAGAAGAAATTATACAACGTATTTTTCCAATGAGTCAATTCTTTGATCCCTGCACAAAAACATACGTAACCCAATTGAGCATTTGAGAATCCAGCATCTGATTTTCCCCAAAAAAAGTTAGGAAGCACCTTAAACAGTAGGTCATATGCTAGAACTTCCCAAGGTAAAGAAAGAGATAGCAACGAACACCGAAGAGGAAGTATTTCCTGAGGATCTTTAGATGTTGATGCAGCCACATAAGCATGCTTAGCCACTGTCACTGCTCTCCGCATTATTGTCCCTACAGCAAATTTCACTCCTCCTTTGGATGGCGAAATAGGTGATGGAGGTTCAGGTTTATCATCAGTTTCACCTGCAAGATAGGCCAATAAATAATTTTCTTAGCTTCGACAGTGGACCCACATTACCTGGTACCCCAGAAACAATAACATCAACTTCTCCTCGACCCCCCGGCCCACGCATCACAAGCCGTTCAGACCTGTCGGAAGAAGGTGGCAAATGTAGCAAACTGCTTAACCCAGACTTGCCAGCTGCAAACATTGCAATAAAACTAAGGTCCAAGTAGAGCAGAGATAAAAAATTTAAGAGATAAGCACAAAGGAAATCAAAGCAAACCTGCAAATGCAGCATGGACCATGTCATAATTGACAAATCCAGAAAAGAGTGTCACCTGTTACAAACTACGTCAAAGCCACATTGGTTGCGAACAATATAGGCAAAATACATTGTCCAGGATCACAGGAATCAGATAGAATCATATGACTTACCTTGGCAGTGCCAGATCCCTGTTTATCAGAAAGAACAAACGAATTGGACGTCGATTCTGGGCCATTACCCTCCATCTCTCCAGAGGCAAAGGCTGCTCCTCCAGATGCATTCAGCAGAACGCAATAACAATGATCTGCGTCTGTAAGAACCTGTGAACAACATGCTCTTTTATTTTGCCCGGCCTTCGATGATATACGCGAAAGTCATAACATTGCATCTATGACCTTCTCTACATTATTATCAATACCTCCCCTGACCTCGGTGCTTATCTCTATGATTATTGGAAGTCCTGATGGGAACTTCTGAATTATATCAGTTTGCTTCTGCGTTTGAGAAACAAGGACTTGTTTGAAACCTAAAGTTTCAAATTTGTAATCGTTTGCCATGGACCTGAGGGCCTGTTACGACGTGAATTCAATTTAATTTGATTTTTTAATTTAATTTAATTATAAAGAAGCAGGCGCACAAATATAAAGAGGTCTATGTGATCCCAGTCAACCTATGGCCCAGAATTTATTTATCATAAAGGGCATAGGACTTAACTCAACATGACTTATCTCAATATGTTATGGCAAAAATCACTAATGTTATGACCAGGTTGAATTCGTACACAGCTAATATAACCTAATGTTTTACTATGTTACGCATAGTTTTGATGCAACTCAGCCTAAATTGCCACATCTTTAAAAGTTGGCTCACCACAGCTTCGAAAGTATCTTCATAATCGTCGACAACAAAATAAATATCTGGATAAGCTGGTATAGTTTCTGAAGCCTGCACAATAACAACGGTGGTTACCAGTAAACATACAATTAATGGCTCTACCAGCCTTCTCTAGCATTTTACATTAGCTGAACATGGGTAAATACCATTCTTATCAAGTGAACTAAGTTGCATACGATTTATTTTACTGCTAAACATAAATGAACCGTACCACAAATGGAAAAGAAGATTCTCTTGATGTTTTTTATACTACTCTTGGGTTGATGATCAAAATTAAGCATAGTTTGAATGAACTTCCCAACTCAATGAAGAAGCAAAAGAATTAGATCAACTTCCCAACTCAATGAAGAAGAAGAATGTAGCCCGTGCATCTATAAAAGTGTTCCACATAATTGGGACAAAACCCAACTAACATGGAACATAGAAGACCAAAATATGAGAGGTTAAACAGATGTGATGCCCCTTGAGCCCGTGAACAGAAGTCGAAAGCGTCCTTTGTGGTGTTGTTTAGCATTTCGTTGGTAAGTGTTAACATAGACATCTGCATTGAGGCCTGCAGTTTTGAAATATTTTGCAACACTGCCAAGGGTCTAGTGATCAACTGAAGGAGCAACTATTTGGCTGGTAAGGTGGTTCAATCAGTACAAGCCTTGGATGATCACAAGATGGGACTTCTTTTCACAACCACATCTACAAAATAAAAACCGAAAGTCTCTTCTCACTCTCGTCATCAAGTCCATAGCTATGTAAATTTTTGACATATATAAAGGCCGTATCTAGGTCACTTTTTCATCTCCTGGTTTCTTGACTCAACCATGCGATACAACATCTTTACAACCACAGCTACAAAATCAAAACCAACATTCTCCTTTCATTCTTGTCATCAATGTCAAGTCCTCTCATCATATCTTTATATGAGTCCAAGCTCACTTTGTGACATTGAAATCCTCCTCTCATTCTACTCATCAATGTCATATCTTGATATGAGTCCAGGCTCACTTTTTGACATCAATACGGGCTATGTCTGGTTCACTGCTTTACACCATGGTTTTTTGACTCCTAAGACGCCTGTTCATAGTTTACCATGCTATACAGCAAATGGACCTACATGACAAGTTGCCAGACGTCCTTTCCTTTATCCCGCCACAGACATTAAGCAACCCTTGTGTCTTTCAGAGCTTCAGCGCAAAGAAAATTGGTGATGCTTTATATTTAGAGCCAAGGATGATGACAAGACAAGGAAAAAAGCAAGTTAACAAGAAGCATGAGCCAAGATAAGTGGAGGCAAATACTTTGAGAGGATAACACAAGAGCAACACCCTATGAGTCTTCGCCAGAGCCACACCTATCTGCCAATGTGCGTTGTTCCTTCATTACACCATTTGCAATTATCTGCATACTTGAGATTGTGCACTCAGATGCATTCCAATAGCAAAAGGAAGTCTAGGCATGTCAGAAGGAGTTATGTGGCTTGTAAAATTAGGTGACATCGTTTATATTTTACTGACATGTATCCTACAGAAAATGACTTAGAATACACTAATACAAAGAAGGGGTGAAACCGTATTTCTTACCTTCGAGTTCACTTGGAAATTGACACGGGTTGGTGATGCATAAACCGTCTTTGTGACCTGTCGAGCACAAAGAAGATGGATGACTTCAAAGCAATATAATGACATGTGATATGGTAAGACAAAATGAAAAGTAATCTCTACTAAATATCTTTCTAGTTCGCACACCGATCTCCTGTGAATATAATAAGTATTTTTAAATGCTGCAGCATCCAAAGTAATAAGTGACAACTGCTACAGCATTTTTGCATCCACAACTACTGCCTAAACAGTTGCTGACTCTGTAGCAAGATAAAATATCTAACCACAAAGTGACCACAATGTATGAAACTTCTGAGTTAAGTGTATGAAACTTCTGAGTTACTCATAGAAGACATTTACACATCCAAAAGAATCAAGCTAGAAAGGTTGCTAGCAACTAAAAAACAGATGATTTGATGTTTAAGAAGCCTTCTATTCATATTGGAGCTGCTAATTTCAAAGAGCACTTTCCACAGTACCACTCCCATATCCTTATTTTTACAAAATCCTTTCTAGCACGTTCAGTGCAGCAGAACCCATTCCAATCCATAAATAACCAACGTTAGGTTCGCTGGCAAAGCTGCCTGTATTCCTCCAAGCGTCTGAAGACTGTCTAACAACAAATTATAGACTGTTTCAGTTATCCATAAGATGCAAAAGCGCACATAGATGGCAACCAAAACCAAGTTCTACACGTGTACAGGCTTTGCTTTAAAGCGAATAGAGAGAAGAAGAAGAAAAGTAACTATGACAGATTGGTAAAAATCTAATGAAGGGACATTATCTCTTACTTCAGCACCATCAATGAGATTAATGATAGGCACAGTTCCCCACCATAGCACTTTATATTGCATCCTAGCAAGTGTCAGTGTTTGTTAAACACATTTATATTATATATCAGAATAGAGGATAATTAACTCTCAAGGCAATTGATTCTACAAAGTTGTGCACATCTGTTTCCTTTAGAACATCGGATCTCTTGGCCTTACGAGGGAAAAGAAAAAGGCATAAACTTTCCACCTTGTAGACAGGAGCCAAAGGTGTTGCACTGACTTTTTGATGATTCTGCAATGCTTCCCGACTGCAATAATCACTTCCACTAACTAAAACCAAGTTTAAGTATGAACTTCCAGCATCAAAGTCATAACAACTTGCCTGCATATAGCAACTGTTAATGAATATTTGGTATGCGCTATGAGATTTAGGTAAAATGAGCGACGCCAATCAACCTGCCAATCACTTTCTCCAATCACCTTTGCAAGCTGCACTGGACAAGCCATGAAAATGGCAGAGTCAATAATGTTCCTAGAATATACAACCTTCTTTAAACCTACACAGTACGTGCTTGACCAAATATTAACCAATGAAGCAAATAACTCCATCACATAACCCACCTTTGGGGCCCATCTTCGAACAAAATAAGATTGCTCTGCGAAATATTCTGACTCCTTACAGTCACCAGCAATGTACTCTGAACCCTAACAAATCAAGAAACAGTAAGACAATGGTTTTGACCTCCTATGAATCACATATAAATGTGTGCTCTACCTCCATTTCCTTCAAGAAGCTCGAAAGAGCAAGATAGCCTACCTATTAAATAGCTCAAACAGGGCTCTCAACAGCAGTTGCAGCATATAAAAGCAGGCTACATTAGAGAGTGTAGATGCAACCCCTTAGATGTAACAATTGTATCAGGAGCGCATCTCAATGGAAAGACTACTAACGCATAAAAAAGGACAGGTGTAGTTCGAAGGCACCCTCAGCATGTGCTAGACATAGAATGAAAATATTACTATATGTTGATTATAGATCCAGGCATATCTTTGAGAGTAACTGAGAATATTAGTCCAATGTCCACAAACTCTAGACATCGCACAAATTCTTAAATAAAGTGTATGGAACTTTTGCTGCACTTTAGCTTTTAAGTGAACAGAATGAATGAACCAAAAATAGGACATAGAGAGAGCAGCCCAGCGCAGGAATTTGTGTGAGAAGAGTCCGTTGCAGCATGCCGAACACGAGGAAGTAAAAAGGATCACAAATGTCTAAAGAATCAAGACTCACCAGCAACCGAACAAAAAAAACCATATCGTCATTGGCTGATCTTTCTTGTGCTACTCCCCTTATAAAGAACATATCAAATATCTCCCTCCAAAAATTCATATCCAACTCAGGATCGCTTGTTCGGCCTTTCTGGTCGACGACACTTTGTCCCAACAATTGAGAATGTTTGCGCACGATCTCAAGCAGCTCATCCCTGATAAATGCAACAAGTTAATCGATTGCGAGCAGTTGCTGCAGCATAAACATGGGACAGTGGGCATCACTTAAATCCAGAAAAAATGCAACATTAGATGATGCAAGCATGAATCTATAGGACAAGAATTTAAACACCTAGAAGGCACAGCTGCCATTAGATCGGCGGCCAACTAATCAGCAATTAAAGAACTGTTTCCAGGAACAATAGTGTTATATAGACCGGCCGGCGTTCCACATTTCTGAGGACAAAGGACCTGCATGGCTCTTTTCCTATTTTGAGGGGATGGCTGATAACATACTCAAATAAGAGCTTAAATTAAAAAAAAAAAAAAAAGGGTTCGGTGCTTTTGAAAGAGGCAAATTTTCTTACCTTATAGTTTTGCAAGTTGTAATTGTGCGTAATTCTTAAAATGCCCCTGTATTTTATGACAATTGTGAAAATGCCCAATTAGTGTTGCAAAAAATTCAGTTTTGAATTGAAGCATCTTCCTTTGCTGAATCCATCTTCTAGCCTTAAGTTCGGCCAGATTCTAGTCTATTCTTCCCTTAAAATGCATTGAAATGATTGTTGTTGTTACTTATATTTTCTCTGCAAATCTACAAATATGCATAAGTACAAGAACATTTTTATATTAAAATTTATTAGGACATGCCCAGGACTTAGTACGTATTGAACATTGTAAGAATGGAAAAAGAGAAATATCTCATGCTCAAAAAAGTTAGAAATACAAGAAATTTATCGCAGCGGCCGCCGCCGCGAACATTTCTTTCGTTCCAAACCTACGTTGTTGGACTCCAATTAAGGTCCAACGTTTGATAATGCAATGCTCGCGTGAAGCCAGAATAATGTGGAAGGATTATGCAATCTGAAATGTACTCGTGATATTTCAGATGAATATATGTAGCTCATGAGCAATTTTCTAGCATTAGTATCTAATGGATCTGAATGTGCTATTGTAACGGTCCTGACCACTTGATGAGTCATATACGTATTTATGTACGTATATATGCATGCTTGGCATGCATGCAACATGGAGAGCATGTAAGCAAGGGTTTGGCCTCTTTGGAAAAGGCTTTTTGCAGGAGGTTTTGCAAAGCATGAAGACAGAAGGAGCAATTTCTGGATAGTTTTGGTGGCTGAACTTTATAGCATCATATTCGACGATCAGAGATCTTTTTTGCGTGGTTTTTCTTTTTCTGGAAAGGATTTTGAATAAGCTTTTCGGATTTGATCTGATCAGGCCGAAATTCATCCGTATGAGCGAGATATGACATGAAGAGTGAAGTTGGGTTAGAATTGATTGCACTATGCATCTTCTTCTGCAGTTTGGTTCTTGGAACTAGAATCCAATCTTTTGAGGCGCAAGCAATTGCAAAGGGGCCAGCGGTTCATACTTGAAGCAATTCTCAGGTGGAGTTTTTGATTATTGATTCATCTAAGGTTGCATATGCTATCATCTTTGCATGCTTTTCGTGAGGGCCTATAAAGGCTATACTTGGATTGTGAAATTCCTCTAATCTCTAAATGAAAGGAGATGCAAGACCTCTAAGGATTGAGGCAACATCTTATAAGGATTTAAGATGAAAGACCTCTAAGGATTGAGGTAACATCTTATAAGGATTTAAGATGAAAGACCTCTAAGGACTGAGGCAACATCTTATAAGGAATTAAGATGAGGCATTTTTCCTCAAGATTGACGAGGACATTTAATCTTGGGAAGGGAAGGATTGTTATGGTTGTTAAATCGGCTCGGGGTTGTGGTTCAATTATCACATGGTTCTCTTAAAAGGCATGCGTCTTAGTAACCAATCGTCATTTAAATTAGTTAAAATTCTCAACTAAATGATAAAGGTCTAAAGCACCGGCTGACAACGGGTGACGAGCTCGTTATTACGAAACTAATGCAGCTCTGCTTACAGACCCTTCCGAATTGCAACAAGAAGGGTCTAGAAGGACCCGAATCTACAATCCAAGGGCCAATGCTGCCCTTTTCAACCTTCTTTTGCTTTTTTCTACTCCTTTTATTCCAGATATTTTGGTTTCGCCTCAAAAGGTCTTTTTGGCAAAAGGTAATCTCATATAAATAGGTCAGGATTTCTCTACTTGGAGGCATCTGAATTTTCGTGCATCTTGTTTAAGCTCCTTATAGTGAATGTTCTGTAAGATTGAATTGTCTTGTTGTAAGAACTATAGAGCCCTGTTGAATTGCAAGACAAGGATTCCTTGTCGATTGAGTCCGGTTGGTTGGTTAATTCTCCTAAGGATTGGAGATTGTTGAATTTTAGCTTAAATCTGTTACTTGACGTTGTTGCTTATTTTCTTATGTGTATCAGATCGACAACAATGTGTTATTGCTGTGTTTTGATTAAGGGCATCGTATACCTTTGAGTAACTGAAGAGACTATCTGAAAGGAGTGTAAATCTGATTGGTAAGAGCTTGATTTGGTATTCAAAGGCTGATTAATCTTTGTAGGAGCTCAATGATAAAACCTTTGGAAGATTCAATGTCGAGGAAAGAGGTCAGTGGAGTTGTTCGTTGCTCTTGCTTATGTGTTGTTTGATGGTAACTTTGTCTGTATTTTTGTGTGTGCAATTGTCCAATTATTAACAACCTAACAATTGTCGAAAAGGCCTAAGAGGGGTTTGAGGTCTAACGGCCATGGTATAAACACATGTTAGCGAGTAGATCAGTTGCAGGATATGCAAGAAATCTGGATGATTTTGTAGCAGCACCATAAAAACATTCATTGCTTGAATAATTATTTAACTAAGAAAACTTGTAATTTTATGTGAACAATTTTAAGGATTGGGATAAAGTATATTTCTTGGCTTCTAGAGATGGGATCTATGATAGAAAGTCCAATTTGGCCGCCCAATTTGAGTTGACGTCCCACAAAAGGTGGCAAGCCAAGGCTCTACCTAGCATATCGCACCTAACTGGGCGGCCGCCCATTTTGAGGTGCCTTTTTAGTCCAATGAGGGCACTAACAAAATGACAACACTATTATGAAATTGGGCGGTCCCCCAATATAATGTTCCGAAGAACAAATGAAATGTACTCGAAAAACACAAATATGATCAACACAAAAAACTCAGAGGACGAAACCGTTTCTTCATTAAATAACATACATAGCAGTTAGAACAATCCGAGGACCCATTGCTTCATCAACAGCCTCGTCATGAGAAGGTGGCAATGCCACTCTATCAACTTCAAAAAAATAATGCTCAGGAACCCACACAAGATGGATGACAATACGGTATGTGTACCTATTATTTCTGTCATGTCGGCCCTCAGCCACAGAATGACAGAAATGGATCAAGATGCAAGCTTCTCTGGGCACATCTAAAAATGTCATAGTAGTTCATAGAGCACGTAATGGACTCTATATTTTCTGGTAGAGGGGGCAAGGAAGACCAGCATTGGCAAGATGGGCAAGACGTGATCGGATTGCGAGACATGGTGAATGAGAGGCGAATGCATCAGGGATGTGTTATTTATAGGATGGAGAAAATCAGTAGAGCAGTATTCTGTATAGATACAAGTATGCATGTGAGGATCTAGCCTGAAGACGACACGTGCATGGGGACACTGTTCACCACCAAATTGGGGAGCCATCCAATATGGAGACGGATGTTGGTAGGCAGTAGTCTGAAATTGGATGCATACCTATTTTCAACCATGTAGTGGTCTTTTAATCTGAAGTTCAGGCCCATTGCTCTCAAATTGGGAGACCGCCCAATTTGAGATCACAATGAAGCCACTAGGAGAAAGAGCAATGTCCACCATACTAGGCATTGCAAGTTTAGTGGCTCAGACTGATGAAATAAGTTGAGGGAATCCATCTGCCAAGTTTGGAGTCTATGACTTTCCTAGAATCAACTACACCATGCATGCAATTACACTTCAGGAAACTCATGCCATGGCAGTCTCTTCTATATAGAACTATTTGAGCTAGAGCATGGTAGCCTGTGCCCTATTCTACTCACAAAGGCAGAAGCACTAAACAACATCAAGCACTCTAGCAGCATGCTAAGAATGAATACATTTAATACTGCATGATTTGTGTTCTACCCATGTGATTTACACACCTTTGTTGTGGAGTGCGCCATGAGAATCTGTTTGGAGTTGTGTGAAATTTTGGAACCCCCAAAAATGTTTTCGGGAGGTATTTATGCCCCATGAACATGACACTAGGGGGGGAATTCGAATTCAAAAATTGAAACCCCCCCCCCTTCCAAACTTATTTTGTAAATCTCAAAATCGAATACGACTTTATGGCCTGTCCCCTGCCCCCCCCCTCCCCCCC
>JAANSK020287701.1:0-10647 GCA_011763485.2 Isoetes engelmannii | reverse complement strand
TCTCCTTGCATCCCTTCTTCTATCCTACCTTCTCCTCTTGCATTCCTCTTCTCTCTCCTTGATCTGTCAGTGTTATTCTTGACCCTCGTAGAGGTTCACGATTTCTCTTTAATCAACAAGAATAAGGCTGCTTGTCCATTTAATCTCCCTGCTCTAAGCATCTCGCCGAGGAGAGCAGCATCTCGTCGAGGAACCCTAAAAAAAAGCAAAAAAAGGGAGAACACGCATCGAATCTCGGCCATTGATCACGCCACGTGGCATAATCACAGCCCTCCATCCGTGTTGATGGAGGACAGACAGACAGACAATATAATTTTATAATATAAGATAAGATTATAGAATATGTACAAGAGATAAAAATGGTATCCCATGTGAACTAGCATGTTCTTTTGGTAGAGAGAATACGACCTTGAGCAAACACCCTTTTTGTGTGAGAAACGTAGCATATGACTGTGGAGACCAAGGGGCAATCAAAGGTCTCCCATGTGTTGGTTGAGAGATGATAGGCTACTATCTTATAGCTAGTAAGATCTTCGGATGTATCATCATCTGTGCATACACTAAGGATATCATGGCCTTGACCAACCCATATACGAAATTCAAATGTTGCCATTCTATTTGACTCTAAAGTGGGTTGGCAAGTAAGGGTGGATAACAAGGTAAATTCATATCTTTCCTTTCTTTCAAGTCCATCCCATACGCATAATCTTTATCCGTCTCTTCCAATGATCATTAACTTTTGTTTATCTTGAAACAACATCATTACCTTGTACCTTTCTCCTCCTCCACCTAGAAGATACTCCTTAATTGTCCAAGAATCTTTGACCATGTTGTAATTTAGTATTCTATTTTGACCACAATAAATGAAGAAAATAGAGTCTCCAAGAAAGCAATTATACAATCGATCAACTGAAGCAATGCAATTATGGTCGAGAATTGAGCTTTTGACCCATTGCTCAGTGGCAGAGTCGTAAATTGCAAGACAGTAGTTGCATAAGTTTCTAAGTATTCCAATAACAACAAGGTATCGATTGCTCAAGGAATCAAAGTCAAAGCACAAGTCTGCACCTATAGTCCAAGAGAGAAATCCCTTAGGTGGATAAATATATTTTCTGGCACAGAAGCTTAAGGGGTCAAACACACACACCTCATGTTTTGTGATGTTTTTCTCAATGGGTTCATGTAAGGTGCATAGCAAACCATGAGAAGATCTTATCCTGTTGTAGGGCGCTCGAGCTACATCTGGTTTTGAGATCTTTGGCTTTGTCCAAGTCTTGCTCGCGTGCCATGCAAAATTGCCAAGGTCATTGTAACAACATAGGATCTCATGGGAACATGCAGGGCTCCTACTCCAGAAACTGTTGGAATGGAGATAATGATGCCAGTGTCTAGACACACAGCTGAAGCGCCCTATGTGGGATATGTCATCCATCAAAAGCAAGGCAGCTTCCAATATCTCATTGGGCAAAAGCGCAATTCTTCTTACCTTTGCCATTGTCTAGTTTTTTCATATTACTATCTCGAATGAGACCTTTATAAAGGCTACAATTCCCTTGTTGCTAAAAATAATGGCTAAAATAAAGGCTCTTAAAAAGGTCCTGACCTAATTTTTCCTGCTCCTGATCGGAATGGCGAATACTTCGGGGCCATTCTCTTGTCGCAGGAATTTATTTTTGCAGGAATTCGTAGAAAAGGTACGTTGCTTTGTTTATGGAGTGCACTTTTCTTAAAGCTTGATCCAGGTTATCTTATTCATCTCTTAAGCATAGTTGTGCGAATTACCTCTACTGCACTGTATAATTCTGCCATTACGCACTGCATAATTGGCAGGAATGATATATGCCTTTGTTTACAGGTCGACCAAACAGTAGATGCAATTAGTATGTGAAGAATGCATAGTGCAATGCAGCTGTTTGCAATATCATCTGGCTCATAGCTGGAAGTTATTCCTTGTTTGTTCTATTGCAAGTTACAGCACTCACATAAGGTACTATACAATGTGTGCTAAACACATTTTCCTATTTTTGTTCAATCATGTTTTCTTCGTAGAACTCTACAAATCATTAAGAGGCATCTACTTGATGAGGAATTTTGGTTTTCATAGACGATCGGTCTTTGGTGGACTTAGACAAGGATCATTCCTCCTCCTCCTGGTTTACTTGTTGACAACTCCGTTGACAGCTCCATTTACTTAGTTGGCAGCCTCTATTAAGGCTGCCTACTTCAGATGTTCTTATTGAATGACCAAATCCTTGTCCATGCCCTTTGTGTTCATGGTTTTGAACTATAGGGAATTTGGTATTTAAACAAATCAGTTCAGGCTTCACCATTATTAATCTCTTGATCTGCAAGGAGGCTTTGCCCCTGTAGCATATCAAGCAATATCCTGTTCTTTCCGTCCCCCTTTTCTTAGCTTGTTCAAGTTCAGTACCTATCACATGCCCTTACTCGTTTATTCTATTTCTAGGTCAGCTTGAACATGATTCTCGTTTGATTTAAATATTATGCGTTTCTTCTCTGTGGGGAGCAGCAAGTACTATATTAGCTTGACCCCATACTGTTTACTGTTAAAGATGCTTATAATCTACTTTATTTAATATCATAGGCTACAATTACAGGCCTAGACCAGCTAAAGGCCAAACTTAAGTTGCAAGATAGCCTAAGGAAACTACCACAATAGTTGATAAACGCAATCAATGTCGACTATGAGAACTGTCCCTTCCTTCTTCATCAAGAAACACATGGCTTCATTTTCTTCTTTAATGGATGGATATGTTTTTCTTTTTAATATAAAAGCAACATATCTTGCATGAGTTAATGATTCCACGGCCTTTTTTTTGCCAAAGCTGTTAGGTGTATATCTTCCTACGGAATGCCTTCTTGTCGGCTGGGAATGAGATCATTATACCTTCAGCAAGATGGTTAGTGTATTGAATCTTCAAAAACATTTGAACCAGTGGAGGGGTTGGAAGCTCTTTATCTGATGCTTCCATACATATCATATACACAGTACTACTAGCACTATGGCTGTCTTTGGAAAACAGCGCAATGCACTTTATGACTGTGCAGGTGCACACACTTCTATCATGAAATTAATGTTCCTCATTTGGCAATCAACAGTGCTAAACATTAGACGTAATGTGTTATATAACAATGTGTTGTAAATTTCTATGGCAAGGAAACATATTAAGGATAACATTGGGTTGCCTTCAGATGGAGCTATGATGGTGGTTTATGTTTCAGCTTTGACGAAACCCGTTCTGCCATGGTAAGGCACAACACAAATAAAATAAAAAACTTGAGATGATGCTATCCCTGAAGGCAAACAATCTTATATTCATGCAGAGTTCATCGGATAACAACTTCTGGAAAAGAAGATGTAATGAACAATCTACCGTGCTAAAAGATTAGCAACACATGACATTATCCATATCTTCCTTATACAATAATCCTGGATACAAGGACCAAACTCCCCGGTTTATGGCAGTTTTATCACCATATGCTAGCGATGCATAAGAATGAAATCAATCAAGCTGCTCTAGATGTTTTGTCAAGTCATTTCCAAAAGTTCGGACAGTAAACCCTGTGGTTTGTAGGAGATGATTTGGATCTGGACACTGTTTGGTCTGAAAACCTTGGTACATCTTTTCAAAGAATGGAATTCTTGTTTTGAAATGTAAATTAAGTTCTTTTCTTTGATATCTATTTTGTAATGTTCCAATGAATTATAGTGCAATGCCGATTGTAGTTTTGGATCATTCACTGACTTCTCAGGCTGATGAAATTTCAATAAAACGTTTTCGCTGTTTTGCAAGTCTTGTTTCATAGTTGTAACTGGCATTTCTATCCGCTTCCAGGAGGTTCAAGATTTTTTGAATTGCACATGTTGAATGATGGTCTGGGGCAGACTTTTATCTCTTGCTGTGGATTTTCCCTCAGCCGGAAGTCCAGCTTCTATTCCAATTAATCTGGGGCCTTTCGTATCAACTGATTTTATGGAGAAAGAAAAGAAGCTTAGGAAGGACTGGCCCCTTATCTCGAGCTTTTAGTATATATCAGGGAAAGCTTGAACTTTAGGCAGTGGGAATGCAGATAAAACAGTTCCATGCACGTTCTTCACGCCTGCAAGCAATGAAGAATATCAATATGCAAAGCTGGTTCTATCAAAATACATGTTACACAACTGTGTTCTTCAAAAATATAATCAAATGCAAACATTGGGCCAATAAACTCGTTGCCAACATGTATTCTCGTTACAATATTTAAAAATGGGATCTTGATCGTTAAATGGGCCGATAAACAACAAAATAATTTGGAAATAACATATTGGATGTCAACAGCAACAAACACATGCAGTTTACCCTTGGCTCGTATTCAAGCCAAAAAAAACCTTGTGGGCAAACGTCCACTTCTTGCAACCAACTATGCATTTGTAATCCTGCTATTCAAACAACGCTCAATCTCAGACCCAAGCAGATCCTAATGTTTAAAGTTTATTTTTCTATGATGTCAATCACTTGGCAATAGATGTTGGAACGCCAATGTCTACTATTGACGTTC
The DNA here is from genome assembly GCA_011763485.2 of Isoetes engelmannii. NCBI lineage: Eukaryota > Viridiplantae > Streptophyta > Lycopodiopsida > Isoetales > Isoetaceae > Isoetes > Isoetes engelmannii. The sequence continues at coordinate 6,087 of JAANSK020287701.1, read as the reverse complement.
TGCAACATTGATGTTCTGCAATGTTGGGCACTTGTTGCTAGATCATATGTCTTACTAGGTCATAAATATGCGGTATAAGCAGGATGACAAACAATTTCAAGCATAATTTCTTTGTAAGAGTAATCAAAAGTGCATAATTTATTTGCAAGAGTAATGAAAATTCTTTACAAGAGTAATCAAAAGTGCTTTCCGCTAGTTTGATGCGTGTAGCAATTCTGGTTTACAGCTATGTAATTGTTAGCAATTCTGGTTTACAGCTATGTAATTGTCAGGCAACCCATAATTGTCGGACAGAGAAACGGCCGCCCACGGTACTTTTTTTTATGAACACGGCAGAAAAGGTGGATTATATGCGCCAGAGAATCTGAAAAAATCAAATTTCTAGACTTTTGGTACAGTTGCAATTTTTTTTTTACAGACAACGCCTAAAACATCACCCCAACTCCCACGTGCATTGCTGCAAAAATCGCTGCAGCCTTGACATGGCCGGTCGTGTTTGGTATCTGGCATAATAATTCCGGCGACATTGCCTTGAAATAATTCGTTGGCTGGTCTAACCAAAGAAATAAGTACCAGAATCGTGCATCTGCCGAAACTTCTCTCTATGCTGTAAACTTTATATTCTCAGCATTCTAGGTTGAAGAAACTGTAACAAAGTGAAAATTACAAAAGCACGTGGGCAACTGTAGATTTGGATAGCGGAACGTGGCAATAAGATTTGGATAAGATCAAGTGCATTACCAATTATCTCTTGTTATCAGTGTAATAAACACTGACTATAAAATACAACAGAGGATGGGACACAAAGCAGGGCCACAGAAATTCAGAATGGATCTCTTGGGCTGGAGATTGAGGGTTTTTTTGCTCGTTATTGTTCTTGGAAGGATTGAGGTAGAGGGTGTAGTAGAATGCAAAGAGCCAGAGTGCTTCAGCCGAAGCATAGGCAAAGGGGGCGACACTGTGGAAGTGGATTTTAAGCTGTTTCCAATCAGAAGCTCCAATTTTGGCGTGTTGGTTCAGCAGGCAGATGGCAGTTTCAACGCAACGGACGTTCCGGCTGCGCGGACATACCTGGGCAGCGTTAAGGGGCAGCCAGGGGCCATGGCATCGGGGCTCATCAAGGCCGACGGAACTCTGCTGTGCCGGATCAGTTTCGAAAACGGTGCAGAATGGGTCAGCACTAACTCTAGCTTCTCCACCGGCAGCCTCCCCAAATGGACTCCTCAGTGGCCTACCACCACAGTTCCTCCTTCCTCCTCCGATTCTGTCCTCGTTGTAGCTGAAGTTGGAGTCGATTCAAGCTATGCCCACTACGTTGCTTCAGGTTAGTTTTTGCCCTTTCCCATGTGGTCCTTTCCCATCTAATTGTAGCTATATTGTTCTTCTTCTAGGTACCATGCTTTTTTTCTTTTCGTAAACCATGCCTTTCTTATTTGTTTTTGTGAATGTTATAAAATCTTATTTTATTCCGTTCTATTCTATTCTCTTTTTTTGCTTTTAAGTATGATAGGGATAATGTTATTGGCTGGGACTATGATGCCATTCTTAGCTCTACCAGCAACCCGCACATAGGCAGATTTTATTTCTTTATCTTTAACCGGCAGGCTTTCGGATCCAACCGTTGCCCACCATTGATTGAAGCCTTGTGATAGGGCATAATAGGCAGCTATTAACCGGGTTTTCGATAAACAAATCTCTAATTTGCAACCACACATGTTCATTTGACTTGGATATGGCAATCATGCAGCCTTCTTGAGTTGAGGGGAAGAGGAGAGGCCATTATCAAATATAATATAGGCCGAAATAGCGACCCCCTATTTTCTCATGGCATCAGGAATGTTCTTCTTCTCTTTTAGATATCAGAACCAAAACATAATACCTGTCCTTAATCTCCATGGGTGCTAAACATGCCCATATTCTCTTCTAGATACTGGCCACACTGATATTGAAATACAATTGCTAGATCTGGTAATGTGGAAATTCTTGAGGTCATCCATTTAACGTGGCGTAGCTATTTTTTTTTTTTTTTCTTTTTGAAGGCAAGGTGGTTTTTTTATTAATATAAAAGATATATTACAATATTTGATCTCCAAAGATTAGATAGGAAGAGTAAGCACATTCAAGGGTCTGTTGACCTAATAAGTAATATGCTCAAAAAGCTACATCATCAACTTGTGAGAAAGTAAAATTAAAAGATAATAAACCCTTTTCTCGAAAAACTTGGGCAGATCATTTTAGTGACCTGTAAGCAGAAGATAATAAGAAGATGTTGAAGTATAACATTCCCCCAGCTGCCCTCAAGCTTATTAGTACCTGAGTTTGACACATGCTTATAAGAACCTGGCCTAGATTGCATCAAGCATATCAGTACTTGAGCTAATGATTGGGTATCAGTAACCAAAAAATGTTCAAGCTTAGCAGTACTTGAAATAATTAAATCCCTAGCTTGTATAGAATGCAAAGAACAGATAAACCAAAGAGTCCCATACATCCCAGTATATCATGCGTTTAGCACTCAATACGCGCATTGTCGGGATTATATTCTGCATCCTTAGTGTACAGGCAAGAAAAATGATTGCTCAGCATCAATAATAAGAACAAATCACCTGTTTCTTGAACAGGCTCTGCCATGTAACCGATTCTTCTAGCAAGGAAAGAAGACAAACGGATTTAAAAGGTTTTCTTTCCAAACACGATGTAAGAAATCCCCTGCTGGAGTCTGCATATCCAAACCCTTCTTTACAAAATCTGGAGTTTCTTATCTCTTCGTTTTATAGGCCAATATCCCAGTCTTGGGCATACCCTTTCACTGTGTCTAGAAGACATAGTGAGCATACAACCAAAGAAAGACATTAGTAGAGAATCATCTATCTTTGCCTTATAGGACAACAATGCAATCCAAGGCTTTACCCTTTCAGCGTATCTGGAAATACATAGCTTGTATACTACCAAAGGAAAATGCCACATTAGTGGATTACCTGAAATAACCGGATTATGGCCGCCGGAAAGAAGGAAAGTTACACACCACCAACGGATTTAGTAATTGTTTTTTATAAGGTGGAACACAATCAGACCCAGCTAGCACATAAATCAAAGCTCTTTGCAATATAAATGATGGTCTAGGGTGACAAGAAGTGGAGGCAACCACCTGCCCTAGCCGTGCCTACGTCCACACATTTTTTCCCGTCTTTTACCCCGCATAAAATACCTTGTACCTCATCCTTATAAACTGAACCAATGGATTCAATCGCAACCTATTACATGGATCAAGGCCACACAAAAACTTCCATATTAATAGTAAAATTGAAAGCAACCAAATCCCACATACATTTCATCACACCTAATTTTAGAAATACTAGTTTTGTAACTTGGATGAACAAATTCTAATGCCACAAAGTATAGACGAGATCAATGCACATTTTATTATGCAAAATTCTTTTTAACTTCTTAACTCTAAAATGTTATTAGGTTCAAACATCCTCGGAACCCTCGACATGGTGGAGTTCTCAATTATGGCTACAAATGTCCCCTTCATTCGTGATGCTTCTATCCTTCATAAAATAGGCAAGGTTGTGATACGAGCTAACCAGTCGAGGGATCCTTATCCAAGTACTGATACTGGTGTCCTACTCAATACGGTGAGAAAGCAGTGGACTACTGATATCGCCACAATTGTTGGTACGACTCATAATCTAGCACTTGTAGTTAATCCTGGGGCAGGAGGTGGACTCGCTTGGGTTGGAAATATAGGCACTTCATATGCATATTCTGCAAATGGAGCCAACGATAATGGCGACTTCTCTAACATTTGGCGCCATGAAGCAGGCCATAATTGGGGTTCTAATCACTATGAAGGAGGCGGAAGACCAGAAGGACCTACTATAATGTCTGACAACCAACTCTCTCGATTTTCATCTTCTGAACTAGCTAAGATTTTGCTTTATAAATCCACAGTCTCACTTCCAATTACTTCCCTTAATCGCCCCCCTCGTGCAAATATGGATGTTGCTGAAAGCTTTCCACGCTCTGTTATTGTCAATGCTCTAGCCAATGATTTGGATGCAAATGTGAAAGGACTGCAACTCATCTCTATTCGAAATCTTGCACCTACGAACAGCATCATTCAAATCTCAAACAACCAGGTTCTTTATACACCATCCTTAGCGGCTTTGTTGTCGGTTGACTATTTCAGCTATCAAATACAGAACAACCAGGGTGCGACTTCTACTGGTTATGTTATCATACGTCCTAATTCTTTAATAGGTTGGTGGAAGATGAGTGATTTGACTGCAGAAGACTCATCTGGAAGAGGTGCATCTGGAAGCATCTCAGGATCAACAACGTGGGACATGGGCAATGGAGCACTTACGTTTGGGGGCGCAGGCATGGTTTCATTTGGCACAAAACCATCTTTGAATGGTACAACTTCTTTTACTATTTCTGCATGGGTGCGAGTGCCTGCAACTGCTACCTCCACAGGAGTTATTATCCAGCAAAGAAGCCCAAGTTCAGACAAAACCAATGGTTACAATGGCGAGTACCAACTAGCCATAGATGGTGGAAGGCTCGAATTCTTTGTTTACGGAGATTATGAGTACCAATTTTCATTATCGGTCGATGTTGCTATCAACGACTATAAATGGCATCATGTTAGTCTTTTTTTCTCAATTTGACTGTCCATTGTTTATTTCTAGAATTCAATAATTTAAATCTTTCAAATATGATAGAACTTAAATTTCTAGAGAAAAGGATTATAAAGTGTAACCTAACCTTGAAAATTTACAGGTTGTGGCAGTGCGTGACATCAATGAAGGTCGCATCTACTGCGATGGTAAATTGTCAACTTATGCAAATGGCATTGCTAGAAATTTAGATGGAAACATCCCAGTTTTCATGGGTTCTGATGCTAGAGACAATAATTCCTTCTTTATGGGGTCCTTGATGGGATTGAGGTTATACAATCGCACTTTGAACTCTAATGAGATCAACTATCTAAGCACACGTCCAGAGGCACTTATTGGATGGTGGAAAATGGATGAGGCAACTGGTGCTACTATAAATGATTCTTCTGGAAATAGAGCAACTGGAAGTATTACAGGGTCCGTAAGTTGGGAGGAAGATGGTGGACTTACTTTTGGAGGTGCAGGAAAAGTCTCATTTGGTACAAAATTATCTCTCACTGGTAAGACTTCCTTTTCCATTCATGCATGGGTGAAGATCCCTATAATTACTACTGCATTGGCAATGATTATCAATCAAAGGAGCCCACCGGATAGCACAACTAATGGTTACAATGGTCAATATTGGCTTGCTCTCGTCAACGGAAAACCAAAATTTGTGGTGTATGGAAATGGTAATTACCAATTTAACTTGCTTGCATCTGTAACAATCAATGATGCTCAATGGCATCACATTGTGGTTGCACGTGATGGTGGGGAGGGTTTCATCTACATTGATGGCATGCTTTCAGCATCTGTCAGTGGCACAACAATCAGGAGCCTAGATGGAAATATACCAGTGTTCATGGGTTATGATGCACGAGATAACACATCCTTCTTGACAGGTTCTTTAAAAGATGTGAAGGTATATAATCAATTGGTTTTGCCAAACGAAGATAAAACCTTGGGATTGGCAATAGCTTAAGTTAGTGCCTACAAGGTGCTCAAAAGCCAATTTCCTTATGTTTCCTTGTAATAATAAAAAGAATGTTGTTGTCTTATCTTATGGTAAATGTCATCAAGAAAACTTACAATCAAATCATGTGTAGTTTGTCAATCTAGGTTTATTCACTCTATGTTTGACATCTTACTTTTCACCAGATTAAATTAGTAGTCCTCTAGCATGGAGATTGGGGAGAATTATTCTAAATTTAACGTTATTATATTTTTCTATTAGCCTTCTTATGACGCATTCATACCCTTTAAATAGAGATAATCCGGTGCCTTCTTTGGCACTCGTATTGGGGTGTTGTTCCATGGACAATCGATGCATCGATTGTCCATGCATTGACTTTTTAATTTTTTTTTTCTTGGCGCACGTCTGACGTGGCTTAGACAATCGAAGCATCGATTGCCGGCGCCACGTCAG
>JAANSK020287690.1:0-10648 GCA_011763485.2 Isoetes engelmannii | reverse complement strand
AGATTTACTTCATTTAAAAGTCACATTACTTGCTTTCTAAAAAAAATTATGGGATGTATAGGTAGTCTTGCATAGAAGGGCATTTTCTCCCTTTGAGTTTTTAATTGCCCTTGAGCTTATTGTACTTTTTTCCTGATTGGTAATGGAATTTATCTTTCGTCCTTAAAAAAAAAAAGCACGACTTGCTCTCTATTTCTTAGAAAAAAAAAATCATCTTTAGCATAGTAAAGTTAGCAGCTATACAAATATACTCTAGTTGTTGGCCAGCAAATGCTACAAATGCATCTATAAAGCAGTTAAATACGTGTTAGCTAACTCCTTGAGTACTTTATATCTTCATGAGATGGGATCAATTATGTAGCTTGGTGTGGACAGAATCAAGTCACAATGTAAAAATGCTTATCTTACCTCATCTTAACTTATTGTTAGCTTATATGTCAATTCTCCCACTTACATAAGGTTCTTATAATATGAATCTGGTATTTCTCTAAACTATGTGCACATGCAAGGTCAATTTCTACATGGAACGATGTGACAACATATTGACCACCAACTAAGTTTATAGCATTGTAGTTTTACAAAATTCCTATTATGATATTCTTGTCCCTAAATGCCAACTTAGTAAAGACAAACATAGCATAACATGAAACAAAACAAATAAAGCCTTGCATCTACCGGCATCTACCATATCAATGACTTTTTTCATCTACCATATCAATGACTTTTTTCTTCTTTTTATATGCTAATTTCTGATCTCGTGGATTGTTTGGTCCATATCTTTCCATAGACCTTTAGTCTCCATGGACTTATTCAATTCAATTCAATTCCAGCATGGTTCATCGGTTCATTAAAATAGTTACGTTATATGCAATCCAAGGGATCTGTACCAAATATATTATGCTACGATAAATGGTGGTAACCCACGTTTTACTAAAAAAGGAGCAAAAAACTAGGAAAATTCATTGTTAGTGCCATCTTCTTAGTAATGACGGTATTGAGTTTCTTGTATTGGTCCCATAGACATGGTTTTTGCTGATGATGAAAATTAGTTCAATACAATTCCTTTAGCACGCATGAGTCTTAACATTGCATCATTATCTATAACTCTACCTCAAGATCTACCTAACCATCTTTCATCTACAATTCTTGTAGCACATATGAGTCTTAAGACTGCATCATTTATCTACAACTCTACCTCAAGATCTACCTAACCATCTTTCATCAAGTGCAATTTCTTTTTATCTACCACTGATGGCTTAAGAAACTAATAGTACTGTGCTATCTAGTTCCCACGTATAAAAATGACGAGTTTGAAATTTTGTGAAATCAACAAGTGACGAGTTTGAAATCATTAATAGTAAGTTTTAGATTTTTCAAACAATTATTAGATAACTAATATCAGAAACTTTACAGAGAGATTAGGTGATTACATTTATATGAAGGGGAATGCCAAATAAGTTGGAAAATTTGCGCTCCATTCTATGAAAAATGTCCAAATAAGGTGCAAGAACTTGTTACTAATGCAACATAAACACACGGTCAACTCCATTCAATTCCATTTCTACTTACAAGCCCGAAACTAAACAATCCTTTGCATTCTTTAAATGATTTTAGAGGCACTAGGAGACACGTTTGAAAATACAAGGTTTGTTTAGTTGATAGGCTAAATGGTATATTGATTTACACATTAGTATAGACCTGTTTGGTAACTGATCCCAGTGGAAGGCAACCACTCATCACCACCAATAAAAGCTCCGACAGTGAATTGAGATGCTTCATCCATACTTAGTTCCCTACTCCAACTTACACGACTAGTAGTATATGCTCCATCCCCAAAGTTCTCATATTCTCCATAAAAGACTGTCTCGTCTCTATCGTATGCATCACCCCATTGGGACCAACCATATCGACTCACAATGCTAGTCATGTTTGTCTGCATAAAAACAGTTAGAGAATAGTTTTTCCATGGTCTCCCTAGGTAGGTCTCGGAACCCCCATCAACATAGCATTGCTGGACCGATAATCCCGTATTTTGATTTGGATCAGTGCGGCCTTGGGCAGTTACAAAGTTGTCATCAGTGTTTTGTCTTGCCCACATTGTACATTGTTGGAAAACTGCAGCGGCATTTCCAAATATAAAATCCACTGTACCTTCAATGTGGCATTCCCTATAAAATTGACGATATGCGAATGCGTAAAGGGTATCTTGGTACGCAAGGAACGAGCACTTATAAAAGGCCACCTGGTCAGCATTTACCAGCAGGGCAACTGCTTGGTTATTTTCAGGTCCAGCTGTGTTTTCAATGGTAAGGTACTTCCCAATAAATCCAAATGCTTTGATAGCTGAAAAGCAATACTAGCATCATAAGCGAATAACAGAGGGGGAAATAAAAATAAAGATGAAGATTTAGATTTCTAACGTCATGCCATAGGCAGCGTCCAATCGGACATGTGACAACAGAGCAAGGGACCGAAGTCCGAGAAACAACAATACCAAAGAGGGACCGACACCCTCTTCTAAACACAAACATTTAAGCTCTGTACATCTTTATAACGACATAAAGAGAAACGAAAAAAGAAAGGAAGAAGATGGCTTACCAAGGGTAGATGTTTTATAAGTGGTTCCAACTTGGGCAAAGGAAAGGTTACCAGAGATAATGGTCTGGTCAATACCGTCACCCATTATCACAAGGTTAGTCTTGTTTGGATAAACCACGACATATTCATGATATACACCTTTCTTCACATAGATGACAGAACCAGGAGAGGCAGAATCCACAGCCTGCTGAATGCTACTGAATGAACCACTGCCATCCTGGGCAACAACAATAGAGGCAGCAGGATCTTGAAGGAGATGGCGGCGGCGGCGCAGCGGGATCCAAGAAGGCAGTTCTAGATCAGATCTGAGAAGCTTTCTCTGACCATGGAGTCTTGGAGGCCAGAAGGTCCTTCTCATATAGACAAAAAGAGCCAAAGAATTGGACAGGATCATATGCAACATCTGGGCATTTTCCAGCAATCCTGGAGGGCAAGATCCTGCCAGATTCTGCAGCTCTTCCATGCACATAGTGTGGTGTGTGACCACCCCACTCATCCAGGTCCACACATCATCATCCCCTCCATCTTGGGGTACTTTGTATCCTCCAATTCTGCCAATTGACCAATCCAGTGCATCATAAGCATCTGACAGAACCTCTCCACACATCTGCAGCACTGCTTCCACCCTTTCTTGCCCATTTCCCATAGCATCCTGCACCAGATTCTTCACATTTTGAATTCCTGGACTTGCCGCCTTCATCGCCGCCTCGCACATTGCTGCAGCATTACTGCCATCACTTACACTGGCCTTATATGTGAATTTGGATAGTGAAGCTAGGCAAAGATCATTGTACATTGTCTCCCTGCAGGCTTCTTTTACCACCAGGTCTGTAGTAGAATTGGGCTTGAATTTTATTCCATAGCATCCATGCAGAAAGATGAATACAACACAGATATATATCACAGACATGATGAATCTTAACCTGAGTCGCACCGACAGAAAGAAGCATCCATGATGGCTTAGATCTTAATGAACAAAATCTAGGCATTCTGTAGAGTACCTCAGATCAATTTGCACTGTTAAACTGGGACAAAAGGAAGATGAGCATGAAACATCTATCCTGGACCCCAATTTTCAGTTCTGATCGATATTAAGAATGCATATTAAACACTAATTTTACTTATAGTCTGAATTTGCCACAAAAAGGAATATTCTCTACACTGTTATACTTTTACCTTCAGGTGTGATATCCTCATGCCACAAGAATGTATCCTCATAATGTATCCTCATGCCACAAGAACGTATCCTTCAGTCTTAATATTTCATCTATAAAAATTTGATTCGCAGAAAATATACAATTCTCTAAGCTACTGCCTTGTTTTCCAAAGTTTCTTTTCTTTTGATTGTTGCATAAAACGTCACTTAAGACAAAGGCAATTCATTAAATGCTGCAATACTGCCTATTTTCAGTGACTGCAGTCTGTTTGCCCTTATTATAAGCAAGGAACTTTCAAATATAACAAGAAATTCAAGAGACCAGATAATAAAGTATAAAGAGACTCCTGATCCAACAGTTTCCACATGGTGGCTGTTTCTTTAAACTACACTTCACATTATTTCATTCTCCTTAAACCACAGATATCAAAATTTGTCAGGACCTAGCTATTGGCAGCCATTAGAGATTATCTTGATAATCTGTTGTACTAAATCTGGTTGTTAACAATGTACCAAAAAAAAAGAAAGAGCGGCTCAGGACACAGGCAATGGTTTGCGGGCTTCAATCTCGGGCTGCTTCAGTTCGTTTGTTTGCTGCTGCACAGAGATAAATTTCTTAACCTATGGTTTAAGGAGGTCTGGGTTATGCACATAAGCTATTTGGCCTACCCATGGGAGTTAACCTCCGTATTGATATTCATGAACTTTGCATGGGCTTGGAAGGGATGCACACGGGCTCTCTTTTTATTAGTTCTTTGTTAGCCCAATGTCAATGTTATTTTTTTGAAATAACTATAAGTTACAAACCTTGCCATCTCAAGGAATTAGATTGCAAATAAAACTACAAGTACATGGTATTCAAGAATGGAAATTTCTTGTAATGAGCTGCAATGTGCTACTGCAATGTGCCTCATAAATAAAAGGTTTCACAAATGTGTAGGTCAATCTCCAATCCGCAATTGAGACCTCTCTTTAATGCGTACAATGAAGGAGCCTACATATCAGAATTCACGAGCGTCAGATTGGTCTGGCACATTTTATTCAAGGAAATTTAGCAATTTGCTTACAAGCTGGAAGTGCAGTGACCTCAGCCGAGACAACACATGGTACTCCCAAGTTTGTCAAAGCACCTCGTATAAGACCACATGGAAAATATAGATATTGCCCTGCTGCTTGTGCAGCTTTCACAGCATTAGATGTTGCAGCCTCTTCCATGGTTATAGGAGAATCAACAGATATATGAGTGAGCCACCTAAAACAGTTATCCTGAAGAACAAATACTCCCTGCAACAATCATAAATAAATAACTATTGACATATAAAATTAATAGGGCAAAAAATGTTACTTGAATATAAATAATGGAAGCACCAGACCCGATGATTTGTTTTCAAATTATCGATCTGTTTCTTAAAAACTTCCACCCAGAAGTCTTTGCATATAAATTTGATAGCTTCCAAATGATCTCCAAAACGAAGGCGCTCCGATGTATACCTTTAAGCACATAAAATATTAAAATACTAAAATCTCATAAATATTCAACAAAATATAGGAAACTGAACACACAAGCAGCATTTGTAACAGTGCATTGTTTTAAACTAAGTGGCAAGTCAGACGGGGATATGCCTTCCTGACAGCTAACAAAGGCAATGCACTGTTATACGGCCTTCCTGACAGCTAACAAAGGCAATGCACTGTTATACACCATGTCTACATTTGAAGTTTGCAGCAATAAATCGGCCCCCTTAAGGATAGTTCAATATGTATCATATACATGTATCAGAAAAAAAGAGTATTGAAAACTCACACGAGATCCCAAAGAAGAAACAACGGTCCATTTGATTTACTCAATTGGACAAACGGTGCCCTGGGATTAATCTATGCAAGCGGTGTCTTCTATCATATTTGCTGTGTGCAGGCTACCTATTGTGACACGGAATTTAGGTAATTATTTGTAGTTAAAATAAACTCCGTTTCATGTAGCATAAACAAGAAACTCCCCCAATGCAATAAACATAGGATGCTTAAACTTCCTAATCTATGACATCATTTGCTCAAGCTGATTTGTTTCTCAGAGCAAATGAATCCATGGTGTAAGGGTGCAACAGAACATAACCTTTCATTTGCTGCTATGATCAACGTTGGCATGAGTATCATTTATGAAATTTTCGACACTTGAATTTTGCAGGTATCTACTACAAGGTACGCAAAGATTGGCATAGGTAATTACCGCATATATGTCTTTTGTCCACTCATTGGATGCTAAACAGGATCCTGGATAATTTCAGCCATATGTTGGGGATCAATGCTTTCTTGAAGCAGCAAGGACCATGGCTGTAATGGGTGCAGAGTAGCTCTTTTACCCTACAACTATTGATTCTGAGCCACAAGATGCACGCCTAGATTCTCATGAGCATTGGCAAAGAGTTACACAAGGGCACGCTGGTGTCGATGTGATAAACGTATATGAACATATAAGAGGCCTCTATTCACACAGATGCTGGTCATTTGTCCAAATAGCATAGGAGTTTCAAATGACACAGACTGAGCATGGTCTTAATCATTCATCATAGCTTATGGCTCATTCATTGTCAATTAGTGGCAACTCTTTGTTATTAACATTATGCATTGGAGATGATATGACAGGCCCTATCCTTGTCACTGCTGATGATAAATTCTGTGTTGGAGAAGATTAGGATAGGAGACCTGTACAAGGTCCTCCTCACCTGAGATGGGAAATTATGAATGTTTTGCTAACTTACTCATGTCAAATGCCACATGATTTTCCCAAATGCTATTTAAGAAATCACATAGAGCTAGCAATCATTGGTGGGTCCTCAAATTTTATTAACCCCTTGCAACAGGCAGCTGAGCATGAGGCAGAACATCATTGGAACAGGAAGTCCCTGAGCGTCCTGATTAGTGTTGGGACCAAGATCTTCAAAATCAGTCCTAAACTGTGGAGATTGAGTTTCAATTTTCTTTGTTAATGAATGTAATATTGAGCAAGCAAACAGCTGAAACATTTTTTTCATTTGACAAATTTCAATTCAATTCCATGGCTCCAGGAAGGGATACACAAGGACTTCAATAGTTAAAGATCAGAGAAAAGGAGTGGTCTTAAAACATTATTAGGATCATAAGCAATTGCAGATCTGACTTTACCTCTCAGCCAGCTGCTGACCGACTTGGAAGCCAATTGCCTCAATGCGACGAGCAGCTAGTTCCAGCTTTGATGGATGAAGGCGATGGCAATAAGTGGCAACTATCTCCATGGCCATGCCATCCATGCAGAATTCGGCTACTTCTCGAATGCCTCCTGACATCCTCTTCGTCTCTTCCGGAATATTTCATGTGTATGCGGTATTGCATAGTGTAGTATACCTTGAACTGCATACGACTACAAGATCACTAAACTATACGACGTACAAGTACGATTCATACAGAGTAAATACAAGAGCAACCTGGCGTAGGAAATTTATCGCGGCGGTCTTGTTCCTAGATTCCCTTGCGCTTCTAGGAAGACTCTGCAATCACAAACCATATGGAAATAACATATGATTCCTAGTGGTTGATGGGGATATTCGTACGCTTAAAAGGTTTAAAGGTGATGGTGGCATTGGAGTTTGGAATAGAAACAGTATATTGTTTTTATTTCAAAGTTTAGGGTAGGATTCTCGGCGCGTGTGCTATAGCGTCCATGGCTTGGCGGACAGCGGATGCAGCTGTCGGGTAGGCCGTCCTGATTGCATGAGAAGCAGATGACGAATTCTAGACGAATTTTCTGCAGGTAGGGAAGGCGATGGTGGGTTCGAGGCCCTAAGTTATGCCCTGAGCCGGTCTATGGAGGGCCGATTTGCCCTAAGCCAGCAGAGCGTCCTAATTAACGCACATCGTCGTGTTTGAGCTAGCCTTAAATCCAGAAAAATTCGCTAGGTCCACGAAAACGCCGTGTGTTTTTTTTTTTCTATGGCTCAAACATATCAAGACACAAAAAATCGGTTGTCCTAAAACACACCATGTATTTTCTTTTGGCTCAAACACGACGGCGTGCGTTATTTACGGCGCTCCTAAGCTAGCCCAGCAATAATGACTGTGTTTTGGCAATGTACAGTTGGTCTTGCCTGTATTTTGCCTAGTCCCCATGTGTGAGATCCTCGTTGAGCCGATGTTGAATGCTCACGCTGATATAGAAACATTGGTCCAACATTGGAGTGGCACAGAGGATTTAGGGGATGTTGTTTGTCTTGTTTTGGTCTCATAGCGATGGAAAGACTCTGTCGATCTGCCCTAAGCCAGCAGAACGTCGTAAATAACGCACGTCGTCGTGTTTGAGCCAGCCTTAATTCCAGAAAAATTCGCTAAGTCCATGAAAACGTCGTGTGTCTTTTTTTCTCTATGGCTCAAACATGTCAAGACACAAAAAATCAGTTGTCCTAAAACACACCATGTATTTTCTTTTGGCTCAAACACGACAGAGTGCGTTATTTACGGCGCTCGTAAGCCAGCCCATCAATAATGACTTGTTTTGCCCATGTACAGTTGGTCTTGCCTGTATTTTGCCCAGTCCCCATGTATGAGATCCTCGTTGAGCCGATGTTCAATGCTCACGCTAATATAGAAACATTGGTCCAACATTGGAGTGGCACAGAGGATGTAGAGGATGTTGTTTGTCTTGTTTTGGTCTCATAGCGATGGAAAGACTCTCTTCAAGTTAGGCATGCACAGTCCGATTTTTTAGTGCTTGTACAAGCACATGGTCTTTTTTATGTTGTAAGCTACAACAAGTTCACTATTTTAAGCTGAATCTTTTAGAAGTGTTATGATTGATTATTGCATTTCCTTCTAAGTTCTCTTATGAATGCATAGCAGACTTTGTCATTGTGTGCACTGCTTTTGGAGGTTCAGGAAAGTTGCATTTCTTGTTTAATAGATTTTTCTATTGGTTTCTTCCTTTTCTGGCATAGAAGCTGCTTGGGAGCCCAGAAAAGTATTTGAAAGCCACATATAACAAAATTAACATAATTAATCCTGATAATTGGACCATGGATTCCAAATAGCAGGCCCATAATTATTACTCCAAACGCCAGGGGATTTCTATCCACATGCATAGGTAAGGGCTTCAAGCGCCAAAGGGGATTTTCATCCACATGCGTAGAAGTGGAGAGCATTGGATTCTAGTTGGGGTTCGATTTCCCAAGCTCCCTTAGTCTTGGAATGCTGTGTTGTATCAATTTTAAGGAAAATCGAATTACTGTGTTGTATCAGGCATGAGATTCTTGAAATACTAACCTAACAATTAACCATTGGATTGGATTTTTTAAATGGATCTTACAAATTGGGTCAACATGGGGCTGTTTGACCCCGTCTTGACTTTGAAGGGACGGGCCATATGGATGCTCATGGAATATTCTTGGAGATGTTCCATGATACAATGGCCAGGAAAAATTTAAATCCACCCATGAGAGCCGAATAAAAAAGAAAGCGAGCCGATAAAAAAGAAAGTTCTAATAGAGTATCCTCCTCCTCCTCCTCCTCCTCCTCCATTCCAGTAGTTGCAAATTCTCGCAGTTTGTGATCCACCATACGGTCGGTTACATAAATGGGTAAATGTTCTTGTTCGTTGTGAACAATGGCTCTTTTCTTATGTGCCGGTGCTTATATGACCGACATAGGACTCGACTTGTTAAACACATTTAGCAAGACCCCACTTACTTGAACTGGAACTCGGATCCAGTGCTTTCACGGGATTCTGAATCTCGTGTGTTGCGCCGGTGCTTTATATGGCCGATATAGGGCCCGATTTGTTAAACACATTTAGCGGGACCTCACATACTTGTGGTGGAGTCGGACCCCGTGCTCTCATGGGATTCCGGATCTCGTGTGTTCGCCTTACAGGCAACCTTGTTCCCAGGATGGGAAACGACCTCCTCCTCCTCCTCATAATAATTTAATAACTATACATCCCTCATCGTTGAAGTAATGTAACAAACAAATAGCTAGGTCAATAACGTGACAACTAGATGGCAACCCAGCACCATTGTCTCTTTTTTTTTCTTTCTTTTTTTAACCGGGAGCTGATATAGTAATAGCTATATATACTTATTACAACTCTCAAGTACCTTGTCATTGTTCATCGAATTACATGGGAGGAGAACCAAATATGTGCAACAAGTATGAAGGCATATATTTGTGGTGTCTAGCCCTTGCTTGCTTATCTAAACACGAATGATTTATTGTGCATTGCTACAATACTTTCTAGATGAAAATGCCCCTATACCAAACTTAATTCTATAGTCCATTGTGTCAAATGTTATAAAGGCAAACAACCTCATTAACACTCATTTCATACAATATATGTCAAAATGACGTTGTAACTAACCTAATATTTGGTTATTGTTATATTGGTATTGGCTTCCATAACTTAATACATTCAAACTTATAGTCTGTTGCTTGCTTGTAGGTTAAGCAATTTGTTCAAATTATTTTTCTTAACAAATCTTACTATGTTCACATGAGAACACATGAGGTCACATTCCAAGAAAAAATAGATGCAAACTAATTTCCTGGAATGAGAATCGCAAGTCTTAGTCTCACAGCATCCACATGGTTCACAGGGTTATGATCAACCAAACTAGACAAAATTATCTCGAGAATTCACTATGCAACCCCATATTTATTGCACATCCTGAAGCTCTGAATCAGCTCCCATATTGTAATTTTGTGATTCTCTAAAATGAGTGAAAATTTTCTATTGGGTTCTTCCACAAGGCATTGTACACGCAAGACTACAATGTCATTTCCAGCAAAGCATCATATGCAAAAGGAAGGAAGGAAGGAAGGAAGGAAGGAAGGAAGGAAGGAAGGAAGGAAGGAAGGAAGGAAGGAAGGAAGGAA
>JAANSK020287679.1:0-10648 GCA_011763485.2 Isoetes engelmannii | reverse complement strand
GAGTTAGGTATCCTACATGGCATGGGAGAAAAGGAGCGGAAATATGACGTGGAATTGATGCTACGAGGATGTTTTTGCATCCCAAATCCGCCCCAATGGATGAGAAAGGTTTAGCTTGTTTACAGTTTGGCGCTTTAGATGATAAGATGTTGGCAGAGATACAGAATGGTAGAAAGGATAGGTATGTCAAACAAACTAATTGGGCCAGAAAAAAATTTGAATATTTCTAAACCAATTGAAGATCTTCCATTGTTGACGTTGAATGAGATGCTGGTATTGTTCCTTCTACAAGCAAGAAAATTGGATGGCAAGATGTATCCACCTGGCAGGTAAAGGAGTTTATTGTGTTTGTTTATTTATTTTGGTTTATAGATAGTTTCTTCGCTAACTTCTTTGTTACTTTTGCAGTTTGAACTGCCTTCTTAAGGCAATAGGATGAATAGTCCGTAAAAAGCAGGAATCTCGCATTAATACTACCGGTGAAAGGGAAGTGAGGTTTAATATATTGAGGGATGAGTTATTTGCTAAGGCCAGACTTGCCTTTTGTGCTACTGCAGACATGTCTAGGAAGTTAGGAATGGTCGTAAAGAAAAAGAAGGCACAGGCCATTTCTTATAATTCAGAAAAGGATCTATTGTCTGATATAGATTTCCAGATTAATACACCTAAGGGTTTACAAAAGAGGCTATGTTTCTATCTTTGTAGCAGGTTTGCAATTTTAGAGGTGCTCAAGAATTATGCGATGTCCAAGACATTGATTTGACTTTGGAAAATGATGGTACTTCAAAATATGTGATGTATAATGAACGTACTAGCAAGACTTATGGAACAACTGTCACACGATTTGATGACAGTCATTTCAGACCAGGAATTTGGAGTTATGAGCCAGATTTTTTGCTCACTTATAAGTAGTATGCACGTCATTTACCTCCAAAAGATAGCTCAAATCCCTGCAGCCTTTTTCTGCAGCCAATTGCAAATTATAAGGGTTTCTTTTTGTACGTTTTTTTATTTTTATTAGTTTACTATTTATTGTTTTTATTTTGTAGGTGTGGTATCAAAGAACTAGTGTTGGCCCGAACAATGCTTCTAAGTGGATAAAGAGTATGGGAGAGATCATTGATCTCGATATTTGTAACAAGTGGTAGGGTTTCAACAGTGACACGAATGTCAATGGGTTTGGTTCCTGCGCATATTGGAAAGTTTGTTACGGGCCATCGTACAACCCAAGCTTATCAAAAGTAAGTTTGTTTTTTTTGGTTTATTTCTTAGTTTTCTTAGGTTTATTTTCTAGCTTTATTCTTTTAATTAAAGTTGCTAACATGAACTGTTCGATTTAGGTATGATCGAAGTGTTGAAATGCAGATAAATGCTGCTATGAGCATAAATAGTAAACCGTATAACGATGATGGCAGTTTGAGAGTTTTTAACAATGTGCTAGACGAGATGATGAAGAACAATGAGAACAAGCTGCTTGGAACACATTCATCAAAATGCTTAGTTTCTTCCGAGAATCGTGAAACATGTTAGGTTACATATTTAAGTTGTTAGATTTGTATTTTAGATTTCTAACTTTTTGAATTGTTTTTTGTATATATTTCTAATGCTGCAGATGTTTCCAATGTTGCATCAAATGCAACTGATAGTTCACTTCCTGCTGTTACCGATCCTATTGCGATTTCTGTTGCACTTCCTCCTACAGTTCCGGCCATTTCTAATTCTGTAATTCAGACTGTTAGTAATGTTGTTTGTAATTCTGTTGTTCATGAATCTGAGAAGGAAAGGGTTTCTACATTTTTCAATGAATCTGATCTGATTGGTGATGCTGAATTTGAGGAATTTCTCAAGGGTAATCCTGCCTTGGAGAAATATGTCTAATGTCGAAATCCAAAATTATAGTGAGTTTCTGAATTTGTTTAGATCATGATCATGTGTTTATTTTGTATTCTAACTTTTATTATTTTTGCATATGGTCAGTTTGCCGGTGCTAGTTTTGCTAACTGCACTATCCAGTTTCAACTTCCACATTCTACCTGATATCTTATCTTCAAGTGGCAGATTCTATTTGAATGCAGGGGAACCTTTTGGTTGATGGGGTTGGTTGCTGGGGAACCTTTTGGTTGATGGAAAACTTGTGAAACAGATGAACTCTTGAAGCTTGTGAAAAGCTTGTTGAGCTGGTAGTGCTTGTAATGTTTTGAAACTTTTGGTTTCTGGAACTAGTGATTGTGAAACTTTTGATGTTTCTGGAATTTTAAATCTGTGAAAAGCTGTATCAAACTTTTGAAACATGAAACTTTTGGGACTGTAAAACTGTGTAAATGTCAAATGTTAAACTGGAGTATGGCGGCGCAGTAGCGGCGCCGCCAAGTAAACAAAAGCAGAAAGTTATCTAAAATAAGCATTAGATGAAAATACCATGTTCTTGACAGAACATGGGATTCTACCTTGGATTGGAGTTTTGATTCAAATTCCTTAGTTTGTGAGCAAAACTTTCGAGCCCCCATGACCCGAAATTGGAGTTGCACATCAATCCTTGGAGAATTTTCCTTTTCCGCCATAGCCAACCTCATACTCCTCGCCCGAGCCCTCTTTTTCTTTTTCACCTTTGAAGGAAAAATCTTGCCATTTGCGGGCTTGCTATTTTCTTTATCAGCGTGATCAAATTTGGCAAAGTTGTGTATAGCGGAAGCGATTATGAAATCCGGCCGGGGCATTTTCTCCAGAAACAATAAACAAGCAGAGCTCCAGCTTGGCGGAAGAGAAACGGATTTAAGAAGCTTTTTGGGTGCAGACGAAACTAAAGGAGAATGCCAAGGGCTCCATTCTTACTTCTAAATCTTCCATTAGCTCCCATGCATTGATCTCATACCCTGCTCTGCACAAGAAGGTTTTCATGCCGATTCCGACCCTAGTATGCCCGCCCCTGCTCTTCACCTCATAATCAAAGAGCATGGCCCACAAATAGCAACTGGCATGGAAATTGATCCACGCCCTACAGATCAGGCTCCAAGAAAAGCGCATGCACCTTCCTTCTTGCAAACCATGGGGTAAAAAAACGTCCAAAACGAACCGAACTCCAAATGAAATTAAGCTGCTTAAACATGGCAAATAATACTTTTTGCATACAATACGCGCCAGGAATCTTAGTTCCAACCACTGCGTGAAGCACCTCCCCCAATATGAAACTAACCATGGGATAAACAAACATCCAAAACAAACGGAACTCCAAATGAAATTAAGCTGCTCAAACATGGCAAATCATACATTTTTGCATACAATACGCGCCAAGAATCTTAGTTCCAACCACTGCGTGAAGCACCTCCCCCAATATGAAGCTCAATATTGCAGGTATAGGTATATGACCAATGTCCCTCATGCTCAACATTTTAGAAAGAAAGATTCTAGAGACACCTTGGGAAACTGTTAGGTACCCGCCTTAAGGTTCCAAAACAAATGCATGCAGTAGAATCTAAACCGTCGGTCCAAACAATGCCTCACCCATAATGACAAAAACATTATCTTCAATGTTCTTCCTCCCACTTCTGTAGCATCCCTTGCTCACTCTGGAGCTTGGGGCAACCCCAATAGAACAAAGCACAAGAAGCGAAATCCCGACCTTGCTGAGTTCTAATGGAGGTAGCACTGACATGAGGTTTCATGCCTCAGTTACGCATAATATGCTCTCAAACAGTGATGAAATTTTTTATTTCCACCCTTGATTATCTTTTGTCCAAACATATTTATTCATATATATGTTTCAAACAGAGTATAAGGTGGATTTTTGGGCAACCAGAAACTATATTTGTTCTAAAAAGAATTTGAGAAAAATTAGTGCCTCTATCATAACTTTAGCATGCATCATTGCACTTGCCCTGGTGTCTCTAGTAAGTTGTTGAGCTTTGAATCTTGCAAGAATCTTTTGTACCACGAGGCTGATTTTTTTGGATGCCGTTTGAGGTTGTCATTCCGGTCAATGTGGTAAAGCCCATAATTCATTGTGTAGCCAGAATTCCATTCCCAATTATCAAGTAGAGACCATGTAAAGTATGCCCGAACATTTGCTCCTTCCCTGCATAAGTTATATAGAGATGTTGGAGAGTTATTGTTTATAATACAGAAAAAATGTGGAAAATTTAACAACATAGGTTATGCTACTTGATGGTAGTGGCCAAGGTAAGAAGGTAATCTCTCATATAATTGATACGCCACCAATCAAACTGCCAATCAGTAGTCAATTTCATGTCCTTCGGGTCTCTAATACCTGGAAAAATGAGAAGAGAGAATTTCTAAGATTTGATAACTGACTTCAAGTATGGATCAAGGGACTTACCATTTTCCGCACGACTAATGCTGGATTAGTAGAGATCAAGGGACTTACCATTTTCCGTGACGACTAACACTGGATTATTGTAATGCAGTTTAATATGCTGGAGCAACATCTTGAAACCCCATGGAACTATATATTGACCATTAACTTCTGGTCCAATAAGTTGACCACTCCTGTTCCCTGTTACTTCAACTCTAGTGTCTTTATAATACCCCACTTGCTCCATGTCCATTTTCTCTGGTATATAATTTGGAGATGCCTCCTTTGCATACAGTGTGGTGTAGTGGTTGATCCCCACAAAGTCTAGAGAATCCTTTAGTGCCCTAGATTCTTCATGACTGAATTCTGGAAGCCGATCTCCTAGTATGCTACGCATTGTTGCAGGATATTCACCAAAGAAAATTGGATCCAGGAACCTGCATTATATTGTTAATACATACTTCGGTGATAAACAGCATAACAGTATGCAATAGATTATAGCTTACCATCCTAACTCAAAATCCAAGGCCCTTTTGGCACTCATCTTATCCTTTGATGTCTTGGTTAGTGGTACAAACCATCTACTGTCGAGGGCAATTCCAATAGAACCCTTTTGTTTCTCCTGCAGTTTTGGTCACAATAAAAAATCAAAGACGATAATCTACTAACCAAATCATGATTATGCATACCTGATAATACTTCCTATATAATCCCACCGCAGTGGAATGGGCAAGCAAGAAATGGTGCCCGGCAATATACGGATAAACGGATGGATTTACATCTAACTTATTTCTAGAAAGTCCGCCATTCACATACCCACCTAGAATGTGCATATGGGGCTCGTTGAGGGTGATCCAGTTCTTCACTTGATCACCAAATGCTGAAAAGCATACATTGGCATATGCCACATAATCCTCTCTACAACAACAAATATATGAATCAGAATTCGTCCTAGTTTGTTATAAGAACGCACTCAACCAACTAAGAAACTTACATCATCTGAGAATTGATCCATCCTCCATAAGAATCATGCAAAGCCTGAGGAAAATCGAAGTGGCTTATCGTCACATATGGTTCAATGCCTGCAATCTAACTACAGATTGTTATGGTCATTGCAGATTGTGAGGAAACGTTAATGAACTTGCTTTACGCCCACCGTTGACAATTAGATTGTTAATGAGATCAGTGTAATGGGCTATCCCAGCTTTATTTGGTTCTGTTCCTCTTCCTTCTGTGCAAGCACTAGAATGTTAATAATAATGACAGGAATTTGAAGAGAATATGAGAATTATAATGAATACTACCTGGAAAGACTCTGGTCCATGCTATGGAAAGACGATAGGCATCCACACCTAGATCTTTCATTAATTGAATATCATCCTGCTCAGAAAAAGCTACATCAATATTATTTGTTACAATTATGTCCAACCCACCAATTTTACTGCATACCCAGTAACAATTTTACTGCATACCATGTAACGGTAATATTGATCATTTGCAACATCTCCATTACTGCCGTCCAGAATGTTTCCTGTATCTTTCTTCGTCAAGGACAAGTTTTACAAGATTATTAGAAGGCTGATCAAGAACCTGGAATATGGCTCATGACATCCCAAATAGTAGGTCCCCTACCTCCCTCCTTCACTCCCCCTTCATACTGTCCACAGGTTATCACTAAATCATGATCTTGCTCCATAGTTAAACATAATTGAAAACACTTACCTGATATGAGGATGATGCTACACCAAAAATAAACCCTTCTGGAAAAGCATGTCTTTTCAGAGTGTCCAGGTCTCCCCTGCAGCAGAGGATCGAGCTGAAGGCCAAGCTAGAGAACAACAGCCATGGCAGCGCCATATCTGAAAATATTACTTATCGAGATATATTTCTTTGTGACTTGCGTTGCAGTGTTAAACTAAGAAATAGTTTTCTTTCAAGGCACGAAACAAGCTGACGATTCTGCCCTTTTATGTTTCCCGCATCCATAAGTCAGCGCATGAACAGTGCTGGGGATTTGAACCCCAAATCAAATATGCATCCATCCAAACAGAAAAAACTAGTGAATCTGTAAAACCTACAGTACAACCGGAATGAAGAGGTCACATCCCAGAAAAGCTACCTAGTCAAAAGGCTCGCATAACTGGCAAAGCAAAATACCCATGCAAAATAACCATACTACCCTCAGCCAGGAATTGATCTTATGAAATTTTCCTCACGGAGCCATGTAGAAATGAAGAAATGTGCATACTTCAGCATAGGGAACCAATGCTTATTCTGGTAATTTTCCCTAAATGGGTCACTCCCTAATGTTTTTTAAGGATCATTGGATCCTGGAATATTATGGGCATGATGCCAAATCAAGGATCAAGGTATTTACACCTCACCACCCATGTACACACAATCGCTCCCTATAGGTCAAGAAATATACAAAAAATACCAAGAAACCATAGGGTTTCTGGGTCAAATCAGCCCTAGTTGGCCCGCTTTTAAAGGGGGCGCTTGAAGACCAGGCACCATTGGTTAAGATTGTATGTAACCATCCCGTATCTCTACAGTACAGCTACACAGATTACCTAATGTCGGATACAGCTCAGGCTTGCAACAGACCAGGGCTTGGGGAATCGAACCTCAACAAAAATCCAATGCCCTTGGCATACCTGTCGAAATCTTGGCTGCACAGGAACCTGGAAATTAGAGCAACAACGACAGCACACAAGAAAATACATGAAAATACTTGTCCAAATAAATGCCCTAAAAACTCCACGAAAATTGAGCCCAAGAAGCCCGCTGCCGAACCCGGTTATTGATCGGGTATCACGAAACCTAACATAGCCATGTTGCACGAAACCTAACATAGCCATGTGAAGGTCGTCACTACAACCACTGGGCATCATTGGAGGTCGTGTGGCCATGGGGCACGTTCTAGTGTCCATTTGTATTATTAGTATTTGTTGTGGACAGGTGGGAGATGTCCACTATTTGTATATTGGAGATTTGTTGTTGTGCTCTGGTGGGTCCGTAGTAGGGTGGGGGTTCACCTACTACGAAGCACTAAGACACACATTTGTATTCGTTTTTCATGAATTATATACCAAATTCGTCACTACAACCACTAGAAATAACAGAGAGGAACAACTGTTATGACAGCAACGTGGCCAATTATGAGAACTGTTAACACAGGAAATCCATTCCTACAGAAATTGGCATGACTTGTCCTTGACTTGCAGTCGAAATTTGTCATTCAAAAGAGAGAGAAGAGATGTTAAACACACAATCGATTGCAAATAAGGATGAGGCTTATATTACAATGCAACGCAAATGAAGATATGCACATCTGTGCTGCCTGTCTCACAAACAAGCAACAAGGAATACAGAATCGACACACTAAAACTTAAAACAGAACTATTGTCTTCATGAACTGTATTCATAGAAAGGCTTCGGGAAGAAGCTACAAAAAGGCTGTGTAAACTTCAAACATCTTGATCCAAAATTGGTTGGCTCTACAAACATGCATCAAGATGAAGCTTCACAAAGAGCTCTTCACATTAGCCATAAAATGAAAATACAAAGGATCACATAAAAAATTGACTCCAGGAGATGCCATAGCCTGAGAAACAACCTCTACCTGGACCTAAAGCTCGCTTTAATGGAAGCTCGCTCTGCCTGACTTAAAGCTCGCTCTAATGGATTCAAGGTGGTGTACCGAATGCTGCTATGCTCCGTCTTTCTTCCATCTGCTCTAGCTCCCCCTACCTGGCCGCCTGTCATGCTCGGCCAACAGCCTTTCTTCCGTCTGCTCTAGCTCCACCTATCTGGCTGCCCGTCATGCTCGGCCAACAGGTGTCGATAAATTCTATTTTTGAACTATTCCTTCGGGGGAAGGGGGGGGGGGGGGGCCTTTAAAATCCTAACCCCTTATTTCTCGCCAAACCATTGCCAAAATCATACGAGACAAACAATTTTGGGACGTTATAGGGAACCAATGCTTATTCTGGTAATTTTCCCTTACAACAAATATTTGATAAAAGTTGCTAATATAAGAAGAAGAGGTTCTAACGTCACACCACATGGCAACATTCAAATTGGACATATGACTACACACCACACCACTAGGCAACATCCAACTGGACATGTGACCACACACCACACTACATTGCCCGGTTGGGTCCTGCCCCCAACTACTTTACATTGCTTATGTGGGATTTGACGTCCAACAGTTCAGAGTGCGACTCTGGGCAGGCTCGAACTCCAGACTTCACATTGCTGAAACTAGTGTGTTACAACCAGACTATGTTTATGGGGTTTTGCTTTGGGGTTCGCTGGTAGCCATTGATCCAGGAAATATTCTACTTGGGCCCCAAAGATTTTGCGAAGAAAAACAACAACGAGTTCCAATACTCTGGATTGAACACATGGTCTGAAATTTTATTCTCATTATGCATGGAATTTTCACAGCATGGTTCGAAAATGCCTGGATTTTCCACCCTCTGGTATCTCTTTCCAGCCCCACACATGCAGCTCTATTGTCTCTCTGGTGCCTCTGCTGGATTTGAATCCCCATGCTATGCTTGCCTCACTACAACAAACAGAAAACAATACTTTCACCCCACCCAAATTAGCCAATCCCATCCAAATTAGCACCGGATACAAATTGCCTCCAATCTGCCAAAACAAAGCAAGGAAAGAGAGAAAGAAGCCATGCCTGAAGCAGACCATGCTGGAAAAATAAAAAGGTCAATGCTTCCTGTGTTGAACCTGTGCTAAAGAATGAACCTGATCAAGCCATGGGTAAAAGAAAGACAACAAGCAAGAAGCCGCAGAAAGGACTGGATGATTCAAACCTCCTGGCCAAGGTGGCCTCACCAGAACCCTAAAATGATTTGGGCTTGTCCTCTTCCGTTTGAAACGATAGCCGCTCCTCCCTTTTATGTTTGAACCTGCTCAGAATGATGCCTTGTCCTTGCTCTGTGTCACAAAAGTTGGCCGCCCCCGCTCTGCTCCATCGCCCTGCAAAACAGACAATCCAAGCTGCAAAAAGAAAGTGGCATGAAAGCTTATCCACGCCGCAACAAGAACTTCCAAACAAATCAAAATTAGAAAACAGACCACTAAATGGAAACAAGCTACTCAAACATGGCACGTTATATGGTTTGACATACAATACGTACCAAATCTTAGTCCCAACCTTCGCCATAAGACCCTCTGGCAATACGTATTGAAATAATGCAAGTTTATGAGTAAACCTTTTAGTTATAAGATTCATCCAACAATAAAGTGCTTCACAAAATAAAAGAGCTAGGGTTACAATGGCTGCTTGAGATTTAGGGGTTTGCAGCATACAGTCTGTATTTTGTGTTTGTGATTACTATAGCATGCAAGGCACAGGTTGAGGCGGGCGTGGGATGGAGCTCTTGACTCTTGGAAATTCTATTCCAGTAGGAGCTTTGCCTTTTGACCTGGGATCAGTTCTGGTTTATGCTTGTTTTTGTTGTGGATGCAGCTCCAGCCTGCACCTTGTGCTTTGCTTATATGTGTATTGTTCCTTGAACATGCCGGTTCCTTTGGATGGAAAGGGGCTCCAGGTGCAGCAATTTCGCTCCATGTGATGGAGTGCGAGTTTTGGTTTATTTGCTAGTCTTTGGGATGTGTTTCTTGTGTTTAAAGTTTTTTTATTGCAGATTTGTTTCGAAATTGCAGAGCCAGTTAATCCAGTTGGGTCCAAGGTCATATCCTGACCTTTATGATCCGTCCATCCCTCTTAACTAAAATGCATGCTTATCTATTTATGTATTTTTGGGTGGTAAACAAACAATTCTACAAGCCAGTAAAATAACCGCGATTATAAGTGACCGGAAATTTGTTATTATAATTCTCCAATTTTACAATTGGGTTTGTGGGTTGTGACTTATACAATAATGTACCTCTTCTTAGATTACCATCCATGATAATGCATCTTAATATCTCCACTTTTTAATAACTAAGAATTCTCGTTTGTATACCGTTTCCCTATAGCTATGTTGCACGAATCATCATACTCATACTGTTGATCCTTTGAACAATATGGGGTTGCTAAGAATAGATGGGATTCCAAATCTCTTTGTTTTAAGGGAATACAAAATAATGTTTTTAACTGATTTTGTGCCAACTTACCCTGTCACTTAGCATTTCCCGGTGAATTCCAAACTCACTATAGGAGTTTAAATAGTGCTGATTTATCTTGCGGGCTTCTTTTGCAGCCACTTTTGCAAAGGAGACTTTTAATCCCTTTTTCTCTTCGGCTGCAACTTCATTTGTACAAAAAGTTTCCACTTCAGAAAGCACCACATTCTCATTCTTATT
>JAANSK020287668.1:0-10649 GCA_011763485.2 Isoetes engelmannii | reverse complement strand
AATCAAGGCATAAGTCGTGAATATGCCCATCCAACAGCTCTCGTTGCCCGGAGTCACCCCCGTGTGAATATGCACCCCGTGTGTATCCTTATTTTGATGGAGGGTCATGATCCCAGGAAGAAGGAAACCAAAAAACCTGGGAGGCAGTGCTAAAGCTCTTCTCTAGATGCCCGAGCGATGGAAAGGCTATTTTGCCACTTGGAATTGCAAATTGATTGTGTCAATGGCCTGAGCCCAAAAGATTGATATTACCCAAATTTCGTGGTCATAAAACCGCCCCTTAGCCATGAAGTGTAAAAAGAGTAAGAAGCTCCTTTGGATGAATTCATTCCATAATGGCATATATGTGAGCTATTATTATTTTATCTAGGTTTAAATATTTTTATTTTGTGGGCACCAAAAGAAACCCTAGATTTATCCGCAAGGGGGTAGTCGGCGGGCCAAATTTGAGACAGTACCAAATAATTATACCGAAGCGCCTGGGTGTCTCCGTTGCAAGAACAGCGACCTTGTTTTCCATCCTTCTTTTTTCTGCTTCTTCGTCCAAATGGCTAGGAATTCTGGCCGCTGGAATCCGGCGGGCATGAATGAAGCAGAAGCAATGCCAGAACACCGGAATCTGTGACCTGTTTAGCGGCGGATCTCCTGGATGTGGGTGCCCTAATGAGAAGCGCCTCTGTAATGGAAGGACCATCTTTTGAAATAGAAACAGAAACAGATATAGGAACAGGAACAGACACCCATGAGGACCTTGCCAACGGGGCTACCAAGGGACGGACCTTTCCTTTAGATGTTTCCAGTGATGGGGCCGAGAAGTTGCGCCGTGTAGTTAGGGAGAAGCTCTCGGAATTCATGGGAAGCTATACCGATGATGTATTGGCGGTATGTTTTGTTTCTTCCCAATGTGAAACCAGGATTCGAAATTGCTTCCATCTAGGTCTTTTGAATGAAAGATTGCCATTATCTTTAGTATTCTTTCTTGTAGTTATTTGCATTTGCCTTATGAGTCTGAGCCTAGTCCCTTACAAATGTTATCTACCCTAAAAGAATCATATAAATAACAACATCCCTACGATGGCCATATGAAAACAAACTTTACATGTAATCTTAAAACACATAATTGTTGTTCTTTGCCCACAGTATGGTGATATATTTGCAGGAATATGTAGTAGTTTTAGTGGGACATGGGAAGCAACAGACACAGGCAGCAGCAGATCTTGAAGCTTTTCTTGGGGAGCAGACTGAGGCTTTTGTTACATGGTATATTTCAGACCATGTCTTTGATGTTGCCTTTCCACGCCTATGGGAACTTTACAGAATTTTTTCTGCTCATTTAACTGGTCCTTTTTAGGCTTTGGGATCACCTGACGGTAAACAAAAGGTTGTACACTTCAGTTGAAAATGATCACCCATCAACTATTGATGAAGAACAGAAACCTGATCAGACTAAATGTACAGTTGAAACACAAAATGGGCAGGTACGTTGGATTCCTTGTATTGTATAGCTTGTCGAAATTTAATTTGAACCTTGTCCTATTTCTTTTTGATAGTCTGGAGAGAACAGAACTGTTGAAAATGATAACCTGCCAGTCAAAAGTAAGAAACATAGTGAATATGTTGGAACAAAATCCAGAAGGGATGATACCCATGCACACTCGTCAGAAAAAATGAAAAGTGAACACCACAAATCCAAGGGTCATGAACTATTGGGAGAGGCAAATAGTTCTGAGCATCACGAAATAGTAGGAAAAGTAAAGTCTGAACATCGAGATGAACATCATGATGCTTCAGGAAGAGGGAAACACAGAGATGGGTACAGTAGCATGCGTGAAACCCATAATAAAGACAATGCCCGTCCTAGAGAATCGAAGCGCCGCCGATCACCAGAACCTTGGTCACGAAGAGGGAAAGGACGTCTGGACAGTAAAGAGGCCAAGGTCAGTTATAAAGTTCAGATCATTCTAATTATTTCTTATACGCTATTTTTAAGGGCAAAATTTTTGACATTTTTTGAGCCAATGCAGGATGATATGCCTGATCAAGACAGGCTATCTCCACATCCCAGAATATCTCCACCACGAGTCTCTAGACGGCTATTAGAGTCCGCGGTAAGAGATGCTGTTGCTCCAGCTGGCGTAACTAGAAAGGATAAACGCCTGCGTTCAGTGGTTGCTTTAGACAATGGTGAGGCTCTGTTTTCCATGTTATATGTAGTTGATATCAGCATAAATGAACTAACAGATGCCGATAAACTTACAGGCCATCCAGATACGATGGCAGATTCCAATGGAAAGGCGCATGACGTAAGACCTCGTCATACATTGGCAAAGCAAGGAGGAATGCTCATAGCTATGAAGGCAGCAGCCGATGCTGCTGACGATGTTAACAGCTACACTAAAGGCAAATGCAGATTTGCTGGAAGTGTCTGGGATCGACTTGGTCACAAACCAGAGTCCCAAGGAGAAGTCACAACAAGTGCCAGCAAGGATGACGTAACAATGCAACCTGCAGAACTTGAAAATTTACATGCTGAAAATCGAAAAGGGGCAAGCGATCGGCCAGGCAGAGTTGAAAATACTCCGGCAAGTGTGAATGACCATAGTAAAGTAGAGTATTCCTTCGGCGGTGATTCTGGGAATATTGTAACTGGTGATAGTCAAGATTTGTACATGGAAGAGAGGATTAATATTGACAAGCAGGCAGAACAATGTACTGAAGAAGTACCAGAATCTAGGGAAAGCTTGCCTTGGAAGCACGATAGAAATCCGAGAAATACCAACAGCGCACTTTCCATGCCCCATACAAAGTCAGAAGGGACATTGCTTAGAAGTAACCACGAGAATAAGCTGGTACTACAGAGCGGAGATGCAATGGGGAAGACCGAAGGTGCCTCAGTTAATAACGAGGATACTCGTAATGAACCTTTCTTTGTTGCTCCCTCTTCCGAGCTACAAATCAGATCTGATGATTCAGATATTAAAGCGGAGAAAGTAAGTGTTAGTTGATGGCAGTAATTAAAGGTATGCAAATGCTCATGGTTATGTGGTCTGTGTAGGATGTACTGGATATGAAACGAAAATTACGGCAAGTGGAGCTAGAAATGACCAAGCTGCGTGCACGGCAAGATGAGGTTGCAAAGGAGGTTCAAAAGGCTGCAACTACTCCTACACCAGGTAAAGCTTATGACAATTTGGACGGTTGCAGTGGTAATACATGTAATATGATGCATGTTCTTTTAGCATTATATATTCAAGGTTTTAACATCCTTCTGTTTTCCTGGGTGCTGTAGCAATTGTGAAACCACTGTTGCAGTCGATCGAGGATGATGCTGACAGTCGCACTGTGTTTATTACCAATGTTAGTATCTGGTGTTTATCAGCAAGTTTTGTCTCTTGTTGATATTTACCTTTATATATTCGGCATTTTGCAGGTTCATTTTGCAACAACAAAAGAGGCTATTAGTGCTCATTTTTCTCCTTGTGGTGATGTCGTGAAAGTTACTTTATTGACTGATGGAGTTTCTGGAAAACCTAAAGGGTATTTCCAAGTTTCTTTCTCTCTCTCTATCTTTTTTCTTTTTTTGGGCCTATTTGGTGATTGGTTTGTATACATCATTCCACTTAGGTCTGCATATGTGGAGTTCTTTTCAAAAGATGCAGTTGACAAAGCCTTGGCTTTAAATGACTCGTGCTTACTTTCACGTCCTCTGAAGGTTAATCTTCTCACATAGTGACATTGTTCATATGCAATATAGACGTCTAACAAATTCATCAATACAGGTGGTTCAAAAGGATGCAGCCGGTCATGAGTCTGGTGTTCCTGTCCGCACACAGTTAAGGCAGCCTATGCACTTGCCTATGAGGGCAGTACCTCGGGGACCCTTTTTAAGAGGATCTCCGTATCCTTTGCGCCCACCAAGGGCATTGCGGCCTTTTACAGGTGCTGTGCATATGCAGTGGAAACGTGAAGGTTCAGGAGGCAGTAACGGAAACCAAACAGGTGCTCGCCTTGATGGTGCTGGTGCTGTTGCTTCATCTGTTGCTTCAAACAAAACTGGGCATTCTGTGAATGGGTACAGATCAGTCGTGGGTCCTGTTAGATCTAAAAAGTCTTTCTCGTACGTGAGAAATGCAGTTTCAACCGAAACAGCAGTAACCGTACAAGATCAAAAAAGCAACCAGCTGTAAGGTCTACTATGCTGTGTGTTTATATTGGAAGGAGATTCAACAGAAGCCAGCGACTGCATGACCAAGCCTGGAAGGATCTAATCCACGAGGTAAACACGGTACGATTTTGGCACCAGGTTAGTATGAGATCTAACTGCGATGCATTCTGCAGCCTTTCTGTATCACAATAATGCCATGGTATTGAATGTATACATATATCTAAGAGGATGCGAATGGAGCTAAAAGGCTGCATGCAATGCGTAGTCTCACAAAAATCTAATAATATCATAGTTGCAGCCCAGTTGTAATGTTCATGCTTATTCTGAACAACTGCTATTTCTTTGTAAGCCATTGGTTAAACGTTATTAGCTGAGAAGACAACTGCTATTGGTGGAGAGTTGGTTCTCATCTGTTTTTACTTTACAATGTAGATAACAACATGAAAGATTAAACTGATGTGCTTGCGATTTGCTTTTTGATTTATCTGCGATGAAATAATTAAACATCTAGAAAATGGTAGTGTGAAATTAACGATCAGCATAATGGATCCCTTGCCAAATTAAATCAACAGCAGGGGACAGGGATATTGTATGCTTGTCAATTGCAGGGCTGTGTGATGATGCTCCCAATTGACCTTAGAGCTTGGCGCTGCACCTCAAAAGTCGAATTTGCATAGACGATTATATCTTATATTTCCATTGCAAATATTAAAGATCATCAAACACAGTTAATGAAGAGAATTAACTCTGGGTTTTTAAATGGAGAACGTGGTCCATTTTATTTTCCTTAAAAAAATCTCTATTGTTTAGAGTTTAACAAGATGATGACGTATAAATGGGTCATTGATGCATTTTTGAGACTTGGAATGGAATAAACTAGAAGTCGATAAAAAAAATGAATATGAGGGGTAGATAACGTTTCGCCAGATGTTGTTACAAGAAAAAAAAATTGATGGCCAAAGTGGCCACGGCCAAAATGGCAAAGATGTTATGAGAATGCTTATAAAATTTCAGCCGGTGAAGCGTTATTAGTTGATAACAACACAGTAATCAATGGCTGAGATTAGATCTCAGCCTGTAAAGCTGAGGACCAGAGGATGAGTAGAGGTTGGGGTGACCACAAGGATTAGCATCTTTGTCTTGCTTGCTTTGTCTAAAATGTGTCATGTATGAACTCATACTCGTTGTTTCTTTTATTTCAAGGAAAATAATAGGAGATTGCTATTCTACTAGTGCTCATTATAAACACATTGTAAATCATATATAAACTATGTACGAGATGTTTTTCATCCAAAATTGGACGAATGATAAAGTATTTGTCTATGGGTGCGTTTGCATGCAACACATGCAAAAAGTAGACGCTTTTGCATCTTGTAGCACTGCCATGAAAATGCCTTTACTTTATAGCATTTATACCGTCTCCTTCCAACTCCTTTATAGCATTTATACCAGTCTCCTTACTATGTACATTTGCTGAAATGTCGTTCCCCAGAATCTACAAGAGACAAAATAGGCATTCATAACTCATAAATTAAAAAACCAACTCCCTTATAGGCATTCATAACTCATAAATTAAAAAACCAACTCCCTTTTGCTTCTGGATATATAGAACTTATGGTGAACAATAATAATATACTCAATATAAAAAAACATTCATTTCATCCGATTATCTCTTTCTTTTCTCTACTAGTATATACATCGTATTAATGATATAAAGCCCATCTGCTATGGGTGCAATGTACAAATATGGCGAATATGATCAAGCTTTTGTTCCAAATAACTTACGAAAACTTTGTGCATTCCTTGCTTAGGAGAAAAATAACTCCTGTAATCTATAATTCCATAATTTTCTGCAAGTCTTGAACTTGGCTAACACATTTGTCATGCAATTGAATGCATAACCACATCGTTACCAATTGCCAAGTATTGAACTACCAATCCCAATTATACAATGGAAGCATGCTCATATACAGTCTGTAAATTGATGTAATATACATATGATCTTTGCATGCTGCATCTTTTGTAACTAGTCTTGTGATAACAAGAAGTTTGCAGGTCCCTTCTTCCTATTTCCAGAGGAGCGAGTAAGTTGCGATATAATAGATTCAATTGCCCCAGTCTTTAAAGTGCTAAGACCTGTATTCAGGAAAGAAGCCACAACATCTTCAACATAATCATTTGCCTGCCTGACTGTCATTGTTTTTCCTACATAAAGATTGTTCATAAGTGCATGGTCCATTTAAATGAGCAGCCAACATGACCAACTCCTGCTGGAACTCACTAATCTTTGCATGCTCATCCATTACTGAGCCATATCAAGAGGTAGTTCCTGTTCAATCTTTTTTATCATAACACTAAAATTAGAACATTTCAGGAAACAAGCCTTACTTTCAACTAATGTTAGGTTAGCAACTTCTTCCCATTTCTTAAAATACACAGGTACAAAATGCTGGGCCTCTGAAAGAGAGGCACTTCCACTACAAAATGGAGTTGGATAAATGATAGCGTCTAACAAAGTATTGTCCTTTGCTTTAGTTCTTACAACAATAACAATGTCTTCTTCCTCAAAAAAGGGGTCCTGATCATCATCATTCACAGGGTTTAATCTCTGGAGGTGCTTGTCTATAATACCTCCATAAACTGATGAAAGTGAAATGCCCATCTCCTTTGCGCCTGTGGAGATTACCCAACAATAATGAGGGTTCATAATGCAACCCAACTCATCAATAAGGCAACAAGAAAAGTCATTATGCATCTTAATAGAAGTAAAAAATGTTGATGCTGCATAAAGCCGAAGGCAAGGTTTACAAAAGAGGCAGGAACAACTTAGCTCAAGGTATGCCAACCTCAAAGGGAGATGTCCATAACAACGATTACAAAAAAAACCTAGCAATTTCAATCAAGGGATCCTCTATAAAAGAACAAGTTTGGTTTCTGATTCGGAGTCGCTGCTGATGCTACATTCTCTCCTATAATCTTCTTCCCAATTCAGACCCAAATGTCTAGAAGGACTGAAAAAACTAGATCCTTCCTCATGAAAATACATGTCTGGAAATTTCTTCGGCAATGGATCCGCAATGATAAAATCAGTAGCCCAATCTCCATCTTCATCCTTAAATTCGTCAGGACGGAGCGCCCAAGCAAGGTCTGGCTATGGCTTCTCTTCAATTGATCATTAGCAGAAACTAATAATGATCATTCGCTGTGCCGCCGAAACTAGAGGCTACATCTCCACCTTCCACTTTGGCACCCCCCAATCCCGACCGTCTAAAACGTCACAAACCCTTCACCGGACGCACAAAAGTCCACAACCGCTCGTGCATCATATTCCCATTTATTCTTAAATCTTGGCACTCTATCCGTCACTCCTTAAAACTCCCTAAGATTGCCCTATGGGCAACCCAAAAAAAAAACATTTACTAGTATAAGTGGTGATATTACAAGAGGTGATTTGAAATCAAAACGTTTTTGCACAATGATTTTCTGGAGACATGCTTGATAGCAAGTTTATAAATCTATATAGCTATAACTGTTACATTACTATATTTAGGGATAGAGAATCTTTTTAAAATTAAGAAAAATGGCTATATTTAGGAGTACAAAATCTATTTAATGGCAAAAGTGGGTACAATGAACGTGTAATCTTAACATCAAGGGGTATTAAAAAATGCATTCCGAAGTGAACATGTAATCTTGACACCAAGGGATATTAAAAATGCGTTTTGAAGTGAACAGAAATATGTGTGGTTTCAATTATTCCATGAATAGGAAGTAACCACTTGGGTGGTTCTTGGAATAGAAAGTGCAAATAAATAGCCATTGCATAAATAAAATGGATGAAATATTGGTTCCTCTTTTGGGTTCGCAAGGTGGATAACATTACATCCTTTCCGCTACGTCTTAAATTAAAATTTTAATAGTTACCGTGAATAATTAGTGCGTTCGGTTTTAAGCTCCCTAGTGTTAGTTCAAGCCCTGACACTAACAAGTTCTTTGCTTTTTTAGGTATTCAGATTGCTCAATACCCCATTTCGATTTTTTAACTTGCCCAATACAAGCAAACTTATGAGTCTAATGCCCATTTTTGGTAGTCAACTTGCAAATCTAATATCCATTTTTGGTTTAATACCTCTTTTTGGTATTAGACTTGCGAGTCTACTACCCATTTTTGGTATTTGAGTGGCCAGTAAAAACACATGCATCAAATGACTCCGAATTTTCATGGTTATAGACAACAATTTTGTATCATTGCCATATGAATGAATAGTAGAAAGATGTGTCACTCGATGCGGACCATTAGTCATGGGCGCATCAAATATGCAACATGTGACCTTATGAGTCTAACCCATTTGCCCAACACATGCGAGTTGACGACTCCAATACCCATTTCTGGTGTTCAACTTGTGACAACACATGAACATTGTGAGTCCAACACCTCTTTGAAGTCGAAACCATAATCAGGAGCCAATAAAAGCACCGTAAATAAAACACATGCATCACGAATTTTCATGATTGTAGATAACAATTTTGTATCAAGCTAAGAGAGGTCTGAAGGCCTAATTGGCTTGATAAATTTGTCATATCAAGTAGAAGTGTGCCACACGATGCCGTTTATTAATCGTGGACGTGTGATGCAACATGTGGAATAGAATGGGTTGGGGTGGGATGAGATGGAATGGCATGTCTATGTAGGTGAATGGAATTAGCAGATGTAGTGGAATGTGTAGATGGAATGGGGTATCATTCAACGATTAAAACACAATAGTAGAGTTACATGCTCAATGGACTTCGAATTTATGCAAATGCATAAATGTAATAGATATTCAACTCAAGTGTAGTTGAAATGCTGTGAAAAGTTGGAAGTTTGCATTTGTAGGTGGAAGACGTGGGTGGCATTATGGGAGTTATATAGTCATAGGCATATGTACATGTACAATTGTTCAGTTTGGAAGTGATTATTATTGAACCAATCACATACTTTTTGATATGGTAGTGCTCGGGGCAATAGGGTCTTCGCCATGTGCAGGTGGTGTTGCACTGATGGTGGCGGGACTAATTGAACTTGATCTTCATTGATAGGGTTCTCTATAATAATAATGTTTGGATCAACACCGTGTTGACTTCAGGCGTCGGAGAAATGTCATGTGGAATTGATGGATTGGGTGATTCTATAATCTACATGAACGTAAAGGAAAGAAAATGGTTAGATTGATATTAATTTAGAAAATAAAATTTTAGTAGCGAAATAAAATTGAATCAAATAAAAGCTTTTGACATTGATATGCTCTACAATAATTTTCTATTCACAAACCATTACAATGAAGGCAACAACATCAACATTACTCTATATGAGTAACAATTGGTGAGGTTCATAAAGAACCAATGACACTTTCTCATGGGTTTTCTCACGGGTTGCCTGCATCACTAAATCATATGATGCTTCGACGTTTCTTTGCTGATACATGTCCATTTTGTGCTGAGATAGATAAAATAAACTTAGAATAGAGGTGATATTGCAAGATGTCAATCTTAATGGTGGAATACATAAGAGGTTATCAACCATTAAGGAAAAAAAGAAAAACCTAACGTTGAGCGCTATGGTAGAAGGGAGCGAATGTAAGACCCAACGACACAGATCCGAAAATGGGTACATGGGTTTTTACTAAGCAGGCAAATATGTTGGAGGATTTCAGAGACAATCTGGCTTTAGTTTAACAGGTGAAGAATTGGCCAGTTTGGTGATATGGAGTAGGTTTCCTATAACGACCGGTGAAAAGAGATCAAGGGTAGAGGTTTTGAAGCAAGCTTGCTTCGTTAGCATTCCACGTGTTGTTATTTCAGCCACAACTATTTTCCTTTCACAACAAAACCATTGTTTATCAATCCATATGATTTTGGATGCTCCATCTCAAGCTAAAGATAATGCATGATTCACTTTGTGGTTCGATTAAAGTTCCAAGCCTACAATAAAAGTGCATTCTTGTAGCCACTATTTGACAGATCTGTATGACTCAGAAAAGGGCGTGGAATAATCCGTCAATTGTGTGCACAAGAATTCGTTTGTTGATTAAAGTTGAAGGCTGGCTGCTGTGAACAATCCGGCAGGCCCGTAATATCCAAGAAGTTGGAAGCAAACAGAGGTCCTAAACTCTAAACTCTGTTTGAATCTCATTATGCTAACTGAAGAAACAATAATAAACAAATACCTTTGTAAGTGTGAAAAAAAAATCCACCCTGTAATAACCTTCTGTCAGCAAAAATCCACTCCGGCAACAAGAATTCAAGCGAGCAAGTACACATGCACATGTAAACACATGCACACGCAAACACATGCACATGCACACACGTGCACATGCACATGCCCAATGTTCATGTACAAACACATGCAGAGAAAGACAACAAGCCTCGGATTGTTTTAGCTAACGAAAATCAACGGCCCATAAAGGGTGCACTCTAGAAATACTATTTAGTACACCTCAACGAA